>JAADXH010000026.1:0-60222 GCA_023337595.1 Globisporangium camurandrum
TACAGCTCTGCTAGCAGCTGGAGCCGTGGTCACACGAGCCGAGGTCAAAGCAGCAAAGGCAAACGGACACATGGAGGTCGTGCGGATGCTAGTGCCATCGTTGCCGTCGCGTCTACGTGGTTTCTTTGAACAGTAGCAGTCATGTGCATCAGATGGGAGACGGAGGTGGCGGTATGAGGCGGTGGAATTAGTTTCTCCGATGGTTCGCCAGTGTGCGATGCATGGTAGTGCGAGAGCTGCAAGGCACGACCTCGGAGATGGTCAATATGATATCACTGGTACCAGAAATGCATTTACAGCACGTAAGCGACACTGTATCGAGTTGCGTGACATGGAAGATGTCTGTGACAGCTAGAATGCTGGTTGATTCACTACGTTACTTCTGTCTCTTTGTCCAGCATGCCACTGACGCAATCGATGCTGTCGTGAATCTAACCTACTTGTGTTGTTGTGTCTTGCGCTGCTTTTCTCGCTGGATACGCTCCAAGCGCCGGTTCGTCGCTGCCTTCGGTGGCGCTGCTTGCAATGCGTCTGTTGAATGCGCCAGCGCCGGTTGCGTTGCGAGTGTTTGTGAAGTCGACGCAGCCGGTCGAGATCGTCCTGTCTCGACCAGAGTTTTAGCAACAGCACCACCGACACTGCAAGACGCAAAGATGTTAAGCGATAAAGCTTCCAACTTGCCGACCACTTCGTCGACCTGTATTCCCATTGCCGTGCGTGTCCACTGCGCTGTATCATAAGCAAAGAATGTCGTCGTGAGTGTCTCGAGCGTTTCGTGCCACGCACACAGGAGCTGATGGCAGCAAAATACTGCAGCAAACGAGCACTCGAGCTTTGTGAGATCGGTGACACTGCTGTTGATTGCAGTGGGCGGTGTTAACGAAGGTGATGCAGCAACATGCGGCTGTTCGACGAGCACAAGCGCTGCAAGCTCACTAGCAGTCGCTTGAACGCGCTCACACACACTTTGAAGCATCGCATTAAGCTCCTGGCAGACGCTACTGACTTGCGTGTCGATAAACTCACGGGCGAGTGTCAATAACGCATCGTCGCAAGCGAAGTGCTGCGCTGCGCTGTTTGCCGTTCGCACGGCGCTGTCGAGGTGCTGCAGCTTTGCAACGAGCTGCGTCGCGACGATCGCACGCATGCGCTGTGCGACGACGTTTGCTTCGTCGGCCGTGCGACCATGCACTTGTGCGTCCCGCAGTCGCTTGTACAGTCGCAGTAGTGGCTCGAGCGTCGACTTGGCGAGCTCGAGCAGCGTCTCATGTGTTGTTGCCAGGTGCGCTCGCACAACGCTCAGCGCTTGCGCATGGTCCTCCGTCAGCGGCTGTTTGGCGAGCGGGTGCTTGATCGCATCGATCACGCGCCGACGTCGCGACTCGCGCGCGGCGCTGCGATCAACTAACGCAGCGGCTGCTTTGTCCGCGTCGCTTGCAAACGTCAGTGAGTGCTTCCAGTGGACGACGACACTCAGCGAACCGTTTGTTTTGTGCGTTGTAGCAATATCCTCGTCACTCGTGCTGCGCTGCAAGCGCAAGTCGGTCTCAAGCGGCAGGCCGTTTTCGAGCGACGCGATCGCGAGGGTCGCAACGCCCAGGACGTCGCGTTTCATCTTCCGTGTCGCACTCACGTCGTCATCGTCATCGTTGTCGTTGTCTGAGCAACTATCGGCACTGTCAGAGCTATCGTACTTGCTCCTCGTCTTTCGCTGAGCACTACGGAGTGCGACAAAGTCGTAGTCGAACACTTCAAAGCACAAAGAACCAAAGCGTTGCAGTCGGCGGTCTTTGTCAGCGCCTGCGTCGTCAGTGCCTTCGTCACTATCACTGTCATTGTCATTCGTTGTTGTTGCATCCTTGTCTTCATCATCGTTCGCTCCAGTCTTACGATGTCGACACCTGGCAAACTCCATCCAAGCAAGTGGGAACGCAAACTCTTCGTGCCACTTGGGCTGCCGCGTATTGTGCCGCACGCTCGTGCGACCGATCGCAACGTCTACGCCATTGCGATCACGCACCGTCACAATCACAAACGGGTCGCTCGTGAGCACGTCGCCTGCGCGCAAATGGTGCGCACGTTCGATGACGACGTGGAGACAGTTGAGCGATCGCTTGCGCTGCTGCTCTGCGCGGTCTACGATCCGCGCACGCGCTGCTAGTAGCTCGTGCGTGAGCCAGCGCACGCATTGTATGACACCGCAAAGCTTGCGGCGACACTGCTGCCGACGCCGGTGATGTCTGTACGCGTCCTGGACAATCAGCACGTGGTACAGCATGAACGCGTCGGCGGCCATGACGTACAGACGTGGCTGCAATGCACTATCACGTCTATTGCGGCAGCGGCTGCTGTCCCTGTTCTCGTCAGCGCCGCATGGTTTTGCAGCGCGCGTGACGCTGAAGAACTGCATCCGCTGCCGCCGTGTGTTGAACACTGCGGTCCACGCGTGCTGTGTGTCGTGTGCCTGGCGCTGTGCTATGTCGAGGCAGTGGAGCTGCACGCGCGCACGCATCTCGATCGACATGATGACGATGCGATGCGGTCGTTGCTGCCCGAGTGCTTCGTAGTTGCAGCGCTTCAGTAGCGTTGTGTCCTCGTACTCGAGCGGCTGCTGCGTTACCATAGCGAGAGCGTTCTTTTCACAGTCAGTTGATTGCGGCACAAAGTACTCGCCCGTGTCGAGGTTGACAAAGTAGCAAGCATTGCAGCCCGCAGACGATAACGCATCGGGCGATAAAAATGAGAGCGGTGATGCTCGCACAGGGATCTTGACCCACTCGGACGATGCAGGCGTGCGGCGTTCGAGTTCGGTTGCGAATGGCGCAAGCAGGTCGCTGTTGCTTGCACTGCTGCCATTGCTGGTATCAGCTGCGATCTGGAGCACTTGCTTGTCGGTAGCAACGTTCTGTAGCAGACGCTGTACGCCAGCGTCTACTGAGTTCAAGGTGCCATTCGCAACGCCAGTCTGCAACAGTGCGTCTGCGCGCTCGAGCAGCGGCGTTGCGTACGATATCCACGTCGCTTGCGACATGGTCGCTCGGTAGCACGTGCTCAGCGCCTGCAGGTCGCCAACATGCGCTATTAACGCTGGCGCTAGCGACGTCGTCAAGGAAGACGAAGTTGCTGCTGCATCGACTGCGCGGACGTAGAACCAGCGTGCAATTGCAAACTCGTGCTCGTTGAACCAGCGCCGTGCGATCGCGCGCCAGACCCATGGCGACGTCACAAACGTCTCGAGGTCGCCATGCAAGTGGGCTCGCAAGTCACTGAGGTCCCAGTGCCCACACAGGCATTTCCTTTTAGCGAATCGCTTGGTTTGGCCCTCCACATCACCATCGTGACGCTTGTAGATCGCCTCAAAACTCAAGAAGAGCTGTGGCGAAGGTAGCTTGTTGTCATGTGGCTCGTAGCGACTAGCATTGCACACTGACGATGGCGGCATCAAGTCATAGAATCGGCCGCGTTTGAACGCATCTGGTGTCTGCAGTATGTCAGATGCGTACACTTGGACGCTCCCGATGCTCGTTTCACCGCCTCCAAAGCGTCTGCTGCGATCGACGAGCGTCACGACGAGTCGCGACTTGAACGTTGCGCCGTCGAGCTCGACAAACTCGTGCCATTGCGGCGCCATGCTCGTCCACGACGGCGGTGTTTGAGTCGCGGCAGTCGTGCCTTCGCACTGGATCGTGACGCTCGGTTTGCTGCGCAGCACATCGGCGATCGCAACGTATTGTGTCGCACCAATGAAGACACGCACACCGCAGAGTTGCGTCGGCTGCTGTGCGCGTTGCGCGGCCTCCTCGGCGCTCGCACGTGCGACAGCAGCGACGAGCTCCGTGTGCAGCGCGTTGTAGCTCTGCCAGCTCGTGCGCTGCGCACGCGGCATCGCCTTGCGGACCTCGAGCATCTCGAGGAGCAAACCACGCGTGAACGCGACCTCTGCGGTCGACAGGCGACTCGCGAGCGTCAGCGAACAGGGCCACACGATCGGCGTGACACTGCACGCCGTGTATTGTTTGCGAGCGACGCGCAACGCAAGCAGCTCGTCCAGGAGCGTTACTGCGACGCACAAGTACCGCACGCCAGTGGCACTCTCGCTTGCGCGCTGTACGTACAGGAACGCAAGTCGCAGCAACACGACGTCTTCCATCACAGCGTACGTGGTTGTCGACGCTGATGTGGCGCCACGCAAGCGACCGTAGATACTCTCGTAGACGTCGATCACGCGGCGTGTATTCACACCAGCGACATCGAGCGTCGCTGCACGATACAGCGACTCTGCGAGTTCATAGCAGACGCTCAGTGGCATATGGTGCCATATCAGTAGCATGTGATGAATCGGGAACGTTGCTGACGTTCTCACAGGCGTTGGACTCGTCGCTATCGTCGCCTTTGTTGCTACAGTGTAGCTACGAGACGCTGTTGCTATCTGCACGAGCGTATCGAGTGCGTCGATGCGACTTGTATTCGACTGACCAGTTGTGCCATGCTGCTGCTGACAGAAGCGCTGCACAAGCTGCGCGCCAACATCGACTGCGAGTCGCACATGCGCAGTCTCGAAGCGCGAACGACCTGACACGAACGCACTCAAGTGTGCGCGTACGAGACTGCGGAGGAAGAACGTATCGCCGCACGTCGCGTACATCTCGTCGTAGATGCGCTGGAGCAGCAGCGCTTCGGACGTCGCGTCGCCGCGCATCGTCACGGCCAAACTACTGAAGCGCCACGCGCGCAAGCACATGCGCTCGAGCTTCTGGACGCGCTCGAGCTGAGCGATGAACGGCTCGACGCTGCTATTGTTGGCTGTGTAAAACAGCCCGTGCTGGACTGCACAAAAGTTGCGCCGCCACTGTGTTGGCACTGTAGCATGTCCAGCTTCAATGCTACGACCACCTTCTGTCGTCGGAGCGCTTGAAAGTTCAGCAAGTCGCAGGAACCACTTGCTGGCGTCGCGCTGGTGCAAATGGCACGCGCTCTTTGCAGCCACGAAGCTCGCACTTGCAACCACAAAACGATTGCGCGAGCTCTCGAGTGCTGCTTTCGCTGCCAGTGCGGCAAACACAAACGCGTTGCTACCCTCGAGCACGCGTGCGACGACGAAACACAGCGCTGCCCACGACTCGTTCCATCGCACTTGCGAGGATCGAACGCTACGAGTCTGAGCAGAGCGACGCAGTGCGCGCACGTGTCGCTGCCACTCGGGCCACTGCAGCAAACGACGACGGACGCGACGTTCGTCGTCCGTTGCTGCTGCTGCGTCGAGTGCTGGCGTCGCAAACAGTGCTGTGCGAATGCCAAGGTCGAGGCAGATGCCGGCAGCTACTGGAAGATGTGCGACAAATGCATCGAGACTCGCGTGTTGCTGCTGCTGCGAAAGCTTCGGTGATGAGTACGAGTACGAATTGTTAGCTGCTCTAACCGCATGGATACGCAACGTTGTGATCCGAAGCGGCACATCACTGAGTTTGACCTTGAGGAGCACGTCGTTTAAATCAGCTGCGGCTGGTACTGTCTTCGTCGTTGCTTGTGTGGCAGGTTCGACAACATCAAGGTCACTGTAAAGCAAGTACGAACCGACAGTATGCGCAGCAAGGCGTTGCTTGGCGTCGTTGCTTGTCAGTGTGCCGTGGAAGCATCCGACGCCGCGCCAGCGCTCGACGAGCTGGAAGCACCGCGTAAGGTGCTGCGTCGTCGTCGTCGCTGGTTTGCTCCGACGTGCGTGTAGCGCAGTCTGCTGCTGACTACTTCTAGACTGTATGAGCACTAGGACGAAGCGCACTTCGAGCTCCGAGTACTGTGCAAGCGGCAGCAACGTCAGCAATGTCTCGAGCGTCGCGCAGCATTCGATAGTGTCCTGTAGCTGCAGCTGTAGCATACTGCGTGTCATCAGCACTTGTGCGCGTGTATCGCGATCGTTTGAAGACGTATCGAGCTCATCCAGTAGCAATTGGCTCAGTGCAAGCGCGTGGTGCTTAGCATCGTTGCTTACAGTGCCAGTGCTATTAGATGAATAGAACAAGCACTGAAGCAAGTGCAGCTGCGCTTCGCGTCGTGCGTGTGTGAGCACTGTGGATCGTTCGACGACAGCATCAGATACAAACGTCGCACACTCGTGGAGCCATTCGTGCCAGCCCATTTGCGATCGCTCGAGGTTGTCGACACAGCCGGTTGCGTCGTAGACCTGCCAGTGGCTCAGCGCGTACGCAAACCAAAAGTGAAGACACGCGAGCGTATCGCTGTCTTGGATATCAGGATAGCCACAAGCGCTGGTTTTCTTAGTGTGTGCGTGGAGCCACTCGAGTGGCTCGAGCGGCGTCGGCGCTATGCTAAAGCTATACGACATTGTCGAGCTGCTCGTATCAGGACGTAGTTGCTGCTGCGTCTGTGTTTGTACCTGACAAGAGGTCTCCACAACTATGACAGGCGCAAGCTTGAGGTTGCGCACATAACCTTGCAAACGACAGTGTTCGAGACAGAGCGCTGCGTGGTGGAATTGCTGAGCGGCAACGAGCGCGTAACCCTTGCTCGGGTTCTGTCGCCAGCGCGTCTGCTCCTGGACGCTACGCAGCCGTCGCACTCGGCCACGTGCACGTTGGCCACGCACGATGCGCTGGACAATCGTTGCTGCGCGTTCATGGATCGCACGCACAGCACCTGCCACTGCGTTTGCGCTTGCTGCTACCCAGAACCGCTGCGCGACACAGCAGATGCGCTGGCGCTGGACGCGCGTGCGCGCAGTCGCACAGCGCCAGGCACACTGGATGCGCAGCGCCGCACAGCGTCGACGCAGGCGCAGTACGAGTCGCCGTGCGAGACAAACACGGAAGAAGCACTGGAGTTGCAGCAATGAGCGATGGCGGACAAACTCGCCATGGAGCTGCCGAAAGCGTCGACGCGCGAGGAACGAGCGTGCAGCGCACTGAATATGACGCGTTGCGAGCGCTATGGTCGTGCGCCAGACGCTCGCGACGATACGCAGCACGCGCCGCACCGGCAGATCGACTGTCTGGACAATCGCAGGCGAGCGGCGCAGCGCGCGGCTGCTGTTGCTGCTTGTACGTGCACACGTAAAGCAGAGCCACAGGGTCAAGAGCGTCGCTGGTAAGTGGACACACGCGCCACGCAGCGACAGCAGTGGTGATGCGTCTGCCGTAGGCAGCAGCGTGTCGTTCGTGTTGAGTTGCTGCAATCGCGAGTGGAAGCACTCGTAGTGGCTTGCGACCCACGCAGCGATGCGCAGCTGGCGCTGCCACAGCGCTACAACGAGTCGCTTGTGCATCGACACTGCGACGAATCGCCGATACGCAGACTGGATCACTATGGCGCCAGACTCGCGTGCGACTTTATACGCTCGTTCAGCATCGTCAGACTGACGCCAGTGATCGGCAGCGACGTTATCGTGCTGCTGGTTGTCGACACTGCGTTCAAACTCACGCCAGCGGTCGACGCTGCGGCTGAGGAACGCGCCGCTGTGCATCGCATCGACGTGCGTCTCCGCGAGTTGTGGGATGGTTAGAAGCCGTGGGTACGCCTTCTTGGGGACCTTGACGCTTGTGGGCGTGCGTGTCGGCAACAGCTGCGGGCTCTCTTCGCGGACATTGGACTCGCTTTGTGAGCTGCTGTTGATGTCGTTCGTCGGTAGTGGGGTAGGAGTACAGGACAGCGGTGTGAGCTCGATGCATCGCGGAGACCTTCGGATTGAGCGCGGCGACTGTGTTCGTTTGCTGGTCGCGCTCGAGTGCATCTACGCGGCTTCAAGTTGCTCTACTGGTGGTACCTTGTGTAAAGAGCAGACGCTCGTGACGACGGTCGAGCTCGCACGCAGAGAGCATGTGCGTGACACTTGTAGCGAACGCATGTAACGAGATCGATGGAGTCGCTGTCTCGGTAGTCGCCTAACTTGAGTGAACCGATTTGCAGATTAGATCCTCACACAAACATCGGTCAATACCAGTATATCACTAGCATATCTAAACTTTCCTATCGAAAAAATGAAGAGTATCAAAGCTGTAACTTTATTATTGGCTGTACTAAGCACTTTATTGACTGTGCACGTCGCCATCGGATGCCACAACGAACGCGACAGAAGCACCACGCGGACGACGACGTGCATACACGAACACATTCAAACTCCAAGTAGTCGAAGAAGTTCTAGCTGGGACGTGTGTCGCTGAGGTTGCTGCATAGCAATCGGATTCTGAGATTTGCATCCAAAGTGCATGGAAACGAGCGGGTTTGGTGAACATGTAATAGACATTGGTTTTGGTTCTACATGTTCATTCTTCGTTCATTGTATCTCTTCGTGCGATCTGATTACTCTCTACATCTTTGCCGCGGTACTGACGTTGCAGCGACGCGTACTTGCACCACCACATCGTGGACTGCAGCAGCTGCGAGCCTTAATAATGCAACAACTCCACGCGGACGTACTCTGCATCAATGCTGGACGAGCTGTGTACGTGGGGATGGCGCGCAGGACGTGCGCTACTGAAAACACTCAATCTGCAGGCAGCAGAAACGTTCAATCGTCGGCAGCAAGCGCAAACAATGGCACCGCTATGTGCATTACGCATCGCTTGCGAGAGCGGGTCGGTCGTGCGTAATGCTTGTATGAACACACAACGCGTCACTCCTATAGCAAACGAATGAGTGCATGTAAAATCAAAGCACACCCCAAGACAATTGTCTGTACTTCATTCTATACGAATCGTACATTGTTCCCTTGATCAAACGCGTGTGTTGTACGCGGCGTCCTGGAAATGACGCTATACGCGGACCTTGACACGGGAGCTCACGTCCACGCGGCGCAAAATTGGGAACGCCCACGTCGTCGCGATGCCCGCGCGCACAACGTTGAGGATCAGCGGCGTTGCGCCAGTTTGCGAGTTAGTGAGACGCGTACAACGCTAAGTGCATAAGCGCTGGCTTGCATGTTTGCGGTGGTAGTCAGTAATGCAAGAAAACACAAGGACTCCCGCGATCGAGCTGTTTGCGCTGCAACGCCAATCAACCAGGCATGCCTCGCTGCGGTTGTGCCAGACACAGAGATGCAGCGCAGTCGTTGACGACGGTATATCCTGATCGAACACAAAGAGCGAGCAAAAGAGAGAGTGTGAGAGAGACAGCATCATGAAGTGCCACGATGCATGCCATTGCATTTGCACGTGTTGTATGCACGTTCGAGCTGGCAGCATGTACAGCAAGAAGCACGATCGCGTCGCAGATTAAGGTACACTCGGTCACATCAAAACGTCCCGGTCTGTATACAATACATTTGGGATTGAGCAAATACGTCTTGTTGTATTGTATACAGTATACTGAATCTAGCGCTATTAAATTTTCGCTGCCACTATATCTGCAAATCGCTCTTTCAATCTAGTAGAGAAGTTCAGATTTCACCTTGGGCGAACGTGTAGAAAAGAAAAGCAAGCGATCGCTTTTCCTACTGTTGATGTTGCTCGAGCTCCGCGCCATCTGCAGCCAGCGAATGCGAGCAGGTGGCTACTGATACTGTGCTTGTGAATCTTTTTATTGAATACAGATATTTGTTCCGTATAAAAATACCACTAACAATGTGTGCGTACCACACGCTAATCAGCAACGGCCAAAATTGAGAGAAAATCCAATTTCATTCGCAGAGACCAAAACCTGGTACATATGCTACTTTGCTAATATTGCTCGTATCAGTACGAGAACAAATGCATTTAATTCGTTTTGCTCACGCGATCATTTTTATAAACAACATTATCAGATACATATACTTGTCTTGTGGTGGCGTAAATAGAATTGAAGAACCCTACAAACATATACTAGTTTTTATAACGTCGCGCATCGTCAAATGAGTAAATTGCACACACGATAGCTAATCATATTCAGTAGCACAGTGGCATTTCGATAGTGGTCTTACAAGGTAACACTTCGTTTTAGATCAAACAGCAACAATCATTTTCATAACAGGCTATTTTCAAATAAGACAAAGAAGTATCTTTTTTACACATATACATCAAACTGACTATCTTTCAAATAGTCAGTTCTATTGATGTAGAGATGTTTTGCGAATATTTCAATCTTCTGCAAAAGTGTGTTGGTTTAGGAAATTACTGTGTTATTTGTATGGAGTTGAGTCTTTTATGCCAAACATTTGTTTTGTCGTGGATATTTTAGTGGGCATTTTCAGCTGCACAAAATACCTTTTCGATTCGATCAAAGACGACCTTGTTTTATACAAAGGCGAGATAGTAATTTTTGCAGGTAATCCCATCTCGATACAGTAATGCACACTAGTAACAACAGCAACATTGCTATTGACAAGTAAGCGTATTCACTATACTGTACAGTATATGTGTGCCATCCACATCGTCGTTGCCACTGTTCTCGCTCACTTATCAAATGACTCTCGTCATCTCACAACTGCTGTACATGTAAGCGCGGCGGACAACAAAACGAAGAAAGAATTTAGCACTTACAGCGCACAAACATCGCAATGACGCTCGACAGCGCTGATGTGGGCGAATACTACACTAGCTAGGGCTCGACATTGACACGAGCGCTGTGTGAATGCAATACGATGGCTGCAAACAGCGCGCGCGTGACAACTAAGCCGCACTGAACGACGTACAGTAGTAAAATGGCGTCAAGAACTGTGGCCGATGTGCGCTCGTAAGTTTTATATCGGCTTCTTTTGCACTCTTTTGTATATTTTGCATTGGAATCTCTTTTCAGACACAAAGATCGCCACGAGCTCCGATTGCTACACATGCATGAGGATCAGTGCGCGTTCGGATAGATGCGCGCGTGATCGACGGGCGACGACTGACACGACCAAGAAGGCAACAGCGGCCACAACCAGCCCACGCATGACGATCCTCGCAGCAGCGCGACATGGTTGTGCAGTGCACGCCTGCTGCATGTTTAGGGAGGGTACTTTCGTTAGGTTCTGGTCTGCAAACATGCAGCCAGTGTAATGTGTGTGTGTTTTTCATCGGGGTCAGCTGGGTTTTTCACAAGGGTCCATCATTGGACAAGTAGATTTACATCAGACAGTTAGCCACGCAAAAGTGCAAGGATCGAGAACACAATTCAGTTTTCTTGCTCAAGCCGACTTGCTCAACAAATCGACCTTGGAAACCAACTGAAGCATCAATCGAGTGCAAAGATGCCCACACGCCATTCCTGAATTACGAGTGACGACTCCAACACACCTTCTCGATCTCCACCAGCGCTGACAACAACAACTCAAAATGCCGACGACAACGAGTGGTTCGTCCGAGCCACATGCGCCGCCGCATGTCAACACGACTGCAACGAGCGAGCCACAAGCGCATACGCATGGAGCTAGCACTTCAGATGTGGACGATTCTGTCACAGACACCGACACGAAGCGTTATGTGCAGTTTACGGGTCGCATGACTGCGTACTTGCGCGCAGCTGAGAGCTGTCGCCTCGATCGCATCATTCACGACCCATTTGCGAAAGAACTTGCTGGCGACGACGTTACTGGCCAGGTGCTCGCTCTCGAAACCAAGTGGGGGTCACAGCAACACAGCAGTCGCGCAGTCGACCTGCTGGCGATTCGTACGCGGTACTTGGACGATGCACTGCGTGCCAAGCGGCCAACGATCCAGCAAGTTGTGATCCTCGCAGCTGGCATGGACGCACGCGCGTATCGGCTCGACGACGCTTTGCGCAACTGCCACGTGTTTGAGCTCGATGACTCGAGCGAGCTGCTGCAGCACAAGCAGCAAGTCTATGCATCGATGCACGCAGCGCCGGTCGCATCGAAGGTCGACTACATTGTCGCAGACCTCGCCAATGATGCGTGGGAGCAGCAATTGCGGACGCACGGCTTGGAGCCGTTGCAGCCGACATTCTGGTGTATTGAAGGGCTACTCTACTACCTCGATCGGAGCAGCATTGTCAAGGTGCTCAAGACGATCGACGCGCTGTCAGCTCCTGGGAGCGAGCTCTGGGCTGATATGTGCGGCGCAGCTGCAATCGGGACGATGCCAGGACTCCGCTTTGGCGACGACCATCCGGTCGACGGTATCTTGTCGCTCCTGCACTGGGATCTCCAGGTCGTTGCAGCGCTGGGCACAAGTGGGACGCACTTTGGACGGGACTGGACGCCGTTGACCATTCCAGCAGCGTCCGACGACGATGACGACGAGGAAAGCGAGAGCGATGGCTCGGAGCGCGTTGTGCCGTGGTACATTGTCGCCGGCACGAAGCCAGCGCACCAGGATGTTGCGCCATTGCTCTGAGTGAAAAGATGCGATCGCGAGCAAGTGACGTAGGTAGTAATTGCGAGTGAGTTTGAGTATGACCAAACGAGTCTGAACGTGAGTAGCAACAGTGCAAGATCGTTGGCACGAACGACATCGGTTTAGGCACGATGCGTATCGTATGTAGGACGAGCGAATACGAATGCAATGTGTGGATGACGATGCGTAACGGTGTTTGTTCTGTAGCTGTAAGGTCATCTGACATATCTGGACTGCTTACTGCCAACGAACTCTGTTTACTGATTGCCAATCACTGCCATCCCTGCGTGCGACGCGTCTCGCGCCGACGTTGTCGCTCGGCCTCGTCCAAGTTGTGCTGCCGCTTCGAAGCTAAGTGTGCAGGAACCCTGTTGTATAGTAGACACCACAGGACGCAGATCATAACGTGCGTGACCGCAGCCGATGGATCCTTTGCTGCCAGTACACGCAGCTGTGCTACTGCGGCGAGCGATACACAAAGCAATGATCCGAGCGACGGATGCGGATCCTGTAGGTACATAACGCACGACATGGCGCACAGTGTAGCGTGCTCGAACACAGTCCGTGGATCCTCTGCTGCCAGGACATACAGCTGTTGGCCTGCAATGAGCACTACGAAAAACGTTGTCCCGAGCTCCAGCAACTTGGCGCGACGCAAGTTGCCGACTGCCATGGACCAGCGCGCGTGCGGCAAGCGCGCAGCGATCGACAAGAGCAAACCACGTGAGCACGCACACTGCGACGTGCTCGATGATGTGCGCACTGCCGGTGCGTTTGGCTGCGGTCACAACGGACGCCATAACGCATGACAACATCGGCCAGAACAATGTGAACCGAAGCATCCAGACGTGGAATGTCAAGCCAAGGTCCTCAGCTGTGTCAGCGATCGAGCTCCCGATCTCTCGGATCGACCGCAAAGTATCAGCATGTGGCCTGCGGTCGCACGCGTAGTGCCTGTGTGACAATAGATTAGACGGAGAGTCAGCGTCCGTCTGTGCGCATATAACCGCAATGCGACGCCACACGACAACACACCGAGGTGTCCACATGGCAGTGCAGACCCAGCAAAACTCGAAGCGACACGCCGTGCACTGAACGTGGCAGCACCTGCCGTCTTTCCAGATCCGGTAGCGACACTGTGGACATGGCTGCACGGCCTGGCGTCTGCTGCTGCGATCGCTCGTGCCGTTCAGCGACGCTTCCCACTCGATGTACGACGCGTCGGTTGTGTCGATTGGTGCCGTGCACTGTTCATTTCTGCTGCTGCTGTGCGCGACGCCTCGACAACGAAAACACCCGACAGTCGCACGCACACTTTGGGCACGTGAACGTCGTTGTTGCAGTTGCGTCGCCGCACACAATGAGCTCGTCGCAGCCTGGACGCAGACACCAGCGCGCGTTAGGCAAGCGCTGATCCTGTGCGTGCGTCGTTCATCGTACATTCAGACGTCGAGAGCATAAGAGCGCGTACCTGTGAGTCTCGAAGGCGTCGAGCAGGCACTCCGTTCGCATAGAAAACCGTCTCGGACGCACCTGATTACGCTGACACGATGTCTGGAACTGGTGGAGCGCTGCGTCGCCACTTGCGAGCCGAATGTCACGCTCTGTGACCGCACGTTTGCACTAGAGCTCAGGGCATACGAGTTGGTCTGTGGATGTGTGTTGTACATGCAAGCAGCCACATACGCGTGGGTTGTTCACAAAGCGTGAGTCGTCAGCGCCGACACTTGCATCCACCTTCGTAGGCGTGCAGGCAGGTGTCTGGTTGACTGGCTGTCAATTCGCACAGTGACAACGCACCGTTGTCGACATCCTTCGTTCTGATCTTCATGTCAATGCACTGCTTGATGCAAGCTATAGTGTGTATGCGGGAGGATGAAGGTAGCAAACAAGTACATCGATGAGTGTGTGGTTGAGCTGCCGACGTCGGCTACGCGTTGAGTATGCGCCAGCCATGCAAGAGCATGCGCATACGCACGACAACGCACCTGTATAAAACGTGTGCTTGCACGCAAGCGTGACGAACGTCGGCTCGTTGCGTGCGTCATTGCTTCCAGTGCTGCGGAACCGAAGTGCTGGTACTGCGTCGAGGCAAATTGCGCAGCTGGTGGTTTGAAGGCGCACGCGCAACACGATGACGTCGTAGCTACACGTGAGGTTGGTCAAGAACTTTCGTGGCGCTGGTGTGGTTGTTGGAGTCGAATTGAATTGTGCTGTGGCTGAGTTTTCGAGTGTTCGAGTTTTCGAGTTTACGAGCTTACGAGTTTACGAGTTTACGAGTTTTTGAGTTATTTAGCGAAGTCGATGAGGAAACAAATGCTTGACTGGATTTTGTATTGCATTGAAATGGATACTGGGTTTGTATCTTGATGGTGACCGAGACTGTCGATCTTTAACAGACTCAGTGCCGAATACCTGAATGCCAATGTGAGCTTGCGCACATTTGAACAGCGTGACGTAGAGAAACTGTCGATCTTGCGTCACCGATATTCGGAGATGATCAACAGACAATGCAACACGTACAGGACAGTACAAGTAGCAATACATTTTTGACTCATCGAGAAGAAAGTATACGTAGCAATAAATATTTGAAGTAGATCGCATCCGCAGTGTTGCATATGTGACAAACTTCAACAAATTTATCATACTGACTATTTCAGGATTGTCAACCAGCACCACTTCGCTACACAACAGCGTATTGGCTTCAATTTTAGCCATTGAACGTGTCACACTTCGTAGTTGCATTTTTGGAGCTACGTGCATCACAAGGTAGTCACTCGGTTATGTGCGATTTATCAACTATGTACAAAAAGATATTTTGTCCAATATCCATTGAATGCGCCTAAAGTATCTTAAACTACCTCCCAAAGACGACGGGTCGGCAACCTAACTTCCTGACACTGCACGCAACATTGTTGCGGTCAGACCCGTCAGACTCTTGCTACAGTTATACAATCTGCTCTTGTCCTCGCCTTCCACCTCGCCTTCCACGTTGCCTTTGTCACTGCCTTTTTTCGACTCGACATCTTCCGCCATGCGCTTCTTGTCCTTGTTTTCCTGGATCTTCTGCGCCGCATTCAGCCGACGGTGCGTCTTGATCTTCTTTGCCGCTTTCTGCATCGCGATCGTTGGTGCCGCATATAGCTCGTCAGTGTGGTACACTGGTGGCACATACAACAACAACTTGTCGTCCACGTCGCACATCTTTTCGACATTGGGTGGCGGGTCTGGAATGAACTGTAGCGTCCCCCACTCCATCGCAAACGCATCTAATACTATCTCACGCTCGAGAGACTTGTGGAGGCGCAAGTCGACAATTTTTGGCATTGAAGACGGCGTCTAGCGGAACTTCGTCTGTCCTGGAGAATCGCCAGACATCTCGAACGCCAAATGCTATTGGATTCCCTGTAAACGTTTAAACAGTCCAGTAAGGAACGTCTTGACGCCCAAAAACGGCGTGCTGGAGCTTGTGAGGATTAATGGGTGCGTCATCGACAGCCATCGTCAAAGTCTTCAATGTTCCTGACAGACTGCTATGACGCGTACTTTTGACATGACCTAACCCGTGGCCACACACGTTCTTTATATGGCCACGCAGGAAGAACTGCATATCCGCCTCGCGTACAACGCCCAATTTGAAATTGAAGAACAAGAACCAAAGCTCAAACGTGTCCTTTGTCTGACCGCCGCAATTGTTGGCCCGGATTTTGGTACTTCTTTTTGGTGCCAACATATCTGGCGTCGCGCATTGACTGTCGCCCACGAACAGTACATCAAGCGGTGACACTTCCTCCAGATTGTGGCGAATCATGCTCATGTCCTCATTCGTTTTCTTTCCTCCTTTTCTCGGAGTACTGGTAATAGTAGTGGCTCTCAGTGTTGGCGCAGTACACGCTGAAAGGCGGCACGGGCCACAACGAAATCGAGTGCCGACTGGACGGCGTGTCGACAGCATATGGTAACTCGAAGTTCTGTGCGTAGTCCACAATAAACTGAATGTCGTTGTCTCATATACGTCTGACGTTTGCTTCGTTCACTTCACTGGGATATAGGAATGAAAACGATTCAGTTGCAAACTAAAGTATAACAAATTAGAGATCTTAACTTACACATCCAAAATAAACTAAATCTGAAGATATACACCAAAGTACCACAAACGCACCACATCGCTTTCGCTGCTTCAATGGGCTCTACGAACACGATGACGTCCTTTTCTTCGGTCTATATATTAAGATTCTTCCTTTAGATGCAATTTGACGATAAATACCAAAGTATCTCAACGCACCAAGTTACTTTCGCTGCATCAATGTGCTCTCCGAACACTCGGCGTTCTCGACTTTGGTTTTACTCCGAGATAATTCTGAAAGATGCTGCACGGGACGCAGACGTGGTCATGCCGTGACCAGATGCGCACTTTTGTCCTGCGGCGAAATAAGTGCCGTTAGACCGAGCTTTCTGGTTGCTGTGGCGTGTCTGCGTACGTCTTGTTAAGGTACTCCGTGTACTCTTTCGCGGTGTTGTCCAACGTGAACGTGGGTAGGATCAGCGTGAAGCCTTCATACGTTTAGTAGCAACGCGTGTAGCCGTGTTCAACTTGTTCGAGTGACACGCGAACAAGTACGACGCCGCCAACAGTGCTAGAGAATCAGTTGAATCCCTAGATCATCAGATCCTCTGTCGTTGCCATTGTTGCGTGCTGCTGCTTCATGATGCCGTCCCTGCGAACATACTTGCGGTAGAGGTGCAGCTATATGTGATTGATCCTAATTACTCTCTTGAGCGCAGTCTTCCAAGACGCGTCGATCATCGGAGCGTAGAAGCGGAAGCGTTTGCGTGATATCAACGTACTTGATTTGTGGTCGTCATCTTACTGTTGACGGTTTGTGACACTTCGGCTTGTTGCGCGAGGGCGTTTTGCGCTTGCGTTGCCTCCTGATTGTGGTTGTGCTTGCTCGACCTCGTAGTCTGCAGACACCTTTCATGGTACCTCGGCTTAAGCCTGGCATGAGACTTGCCTGATTGCGGTGCGACCACGGCAGCAGCTTTCGTGTTATATCCATCTTGTCGGGATCGTGGTCTGCAACGATTGATCACACGGCTAGCGTGACGGTCAGTGCATGTCAATTTTTTCGCATGTCATCGCCTTAAGAGCAGTGATGGTGGAGATAGTGGCTGAGCGGCTGCCCGCGAGGTAGCCCTTCGTGCAGCAGGCGAGGTGGTTTACATGCTCGTCAAGAACGAGATCCACTGGATCCGACGCAAGCAGTAAATCAGCGAGTCAGTCGATGGCGTAAGGAGGGGTGCGTCGCGTGCATAAACGGCGACGGCAACGTCGTCGCTGTTGTCTCTCTCGGTCTCCCACTCCTCATCACTGCTGCTACTGCTGTTGCTACTTCTACTGACTGTCTCGAAGTTGTATGGTGCTTCTAATGTGGTGTTGTTGTATTGAGTCGTCAGTTTGGTTGTAAGTTTTTCTCACGTAAATCGATATCAATTGTTAGGTATGAACGCCCCTAGCAAAGTACATCAATACACGTTTGGTGATACCCGTGTTTTTGCGGTCTCATATACAAGTAGCCAGCGCAGACAGGGCAGCTTATTTTATGTGTCAGGCGAGTTGTATAGGCGATAGTCAAAATACGTTATGTGTGATCGATTCAGTCATTTGACGAACGCTGACGCAGTCGATGCATGCAAGTTGGAGCAGGCACGTAGGCAAAGCAGACAGAAGAGAGTAACCGGTAATGCATGAACTGTTTTTTTACAGTAGACCATGTATAGGGTGCAATCACCAACTACGTACAATATACCTACTGGCTCGACAAAGTTTACATTGTCAATGCTTCACCTACAAATATGACAACCACTATTAATGCCCTGGTCCATGTCATATTCTCATTCTCCATTCAGTTGTGAAATGTGATGTGAATGTGTACTAAGTAAATCCGCTCTCATTCTCAGTAATGTAGTTTGATATGGTACTGACAATAAAATGCAAACAAAGACGAAATTTGACTCTACAGACACCTTGTGCGCTTGCTAACTACGCACATCGTATCTCCAACCGCACAAAGTCAGTACAAGTATCGAAGCCCCAACACGATCCAGATTATATAGAGCTGGTGTCTTTGCACCTAAACTACATTTATATTTGTAATCTAGAACGACGAGTGTACCGATACCAAGTGGCTCTATGAGGCAAATTTAATTTAGCGGCCCGTGCCGCTGTCTACTACTATGGCCAGCGATGTCGGCCACACAGCTGTTGTCCTGTGTGCAGTCGGTATGTGCGTGCGTCGCCGCATCACCTGATGTATAGTAGCAGTGCTATACTGCTACGGACATTGCACAGTTGGCTGTTGTCAGTAATTTTGCACTACTGCATCCTCAAAGAAGCTGCTGCGGATAATGTGTCCAATGATTGCAGTACTGACCGTGGCAGCAGCCGGTATAAACGTTGCAGCTCCGCTTGTGAGTGGCCCTATTGCCGAACCGACAATGTCTATGCACAAAAACGCGAGGAATGATCGCTGCAAAAGCACATAAGTATGTCAACATGTGTCAGAGTTTGTTCGGTGCTGCCTGCAATTTTGATGCTGTAGTTCTTGGGGATGCTTGGTTCATCGAGCGTCAGTCACTCGTGCATGCATTTGCGTGTGTTTGCTACTCTTCGACGTCGGGGTAGCTGCAGTAAAGTACCAGGGAAATTTATGGTACTGCTGCACGCTATGCGTACACTACAGCACAACAGCGGTTATTGCCGTTGGTATATTTGCGCTAAAAAAGCACTTGATGTTTGTGAATAGTCATTATCAGGCTAAAATTAATTACAAGGAGTGGAGAAATATCCAGCGAACCCAATTACCTTTATCAAAAAGTACAGTTTGTCCAACTGAACCTGGGCCAAAAACAACACTACGTTACAGAGTACTTAATGGTATTCTTGATAAACACAACAAAATAACTATTGTTATGCGGTTAGGTTCAAGACTTTTGTCCGTTTATTTGTCTGTATTATAAAGGTATAAAATGTCTGTACTATACAGGTAAAAATTAAGCTTGCGGTCAATCCAAGTGCAATACAAATATTCCACATTTGTTAGTCTCACTCGTTTTTTGTATTTCCAAGTCAATAGTTTGCAGTGTTGTTCAGCCAAATGGTGTTGTATCTGAAGAATAAACTTTATAAAAAATCGATATAGCCGGGCATTCAACCCAAATTCAAATGAACAACATCCATTCTACTTTTAAAACGCATGCGTGCGGAATACGCACACAAAAAGCCTGTCAACAGCCACTGAAGGTATTACATAATCTCCTTAAATAGCTGGCGCGGCATAACTTTTCAAACGTTCCTTTTGATACGACGCCGCACGTTCTGTTGGCCCAATGATTCGACAACCGTGCCAAGTATCCGCACAGTTCGCGCGATCGAGAGTACAATAAATCAAATCAACTCATGCGGTTAATTCTCCTTGAACCCTTGATGTACCTCGCTAATTCCGTGGTCGTCTTGATCATGTACGACGGGTCGAAGCTCGTCGTGCGTCAGGTCACGCACGAGCAGAAAGTACTTGTTGCACCCATCGGCGATCAATACCCACATGTCTTTCAGATGTATAAATGTCCCTCCTTGTTCTATACGATCTCATTGGCGACGTTATTCGGCTTTGCGAGCCGTGGTGCGAGCGTCTCCGCGCCATTGTAAACGAGAACTTTACAATTCAGTGTTTTAGCAAGATGCACGGTACTAGTAATTTGTATGAAACATATCGCCTCGAATACAGAGTAACACAAAAAGTCATATATTGTACCGCACACCTCATATATATACCTTGCGACGCTGGGACAATGTCCCAGCCGGTGCGTTCATGCTCCCGCATCTCGACCTAAGTCATCACCGTCGATGCGACAAGCATTACGGGTTCAATCGCAGGGTTATGTCGTCGTCGTCGTCGCTATCCGCCAAAATTACATTGTTTTTGACCTCGCTCACGATGTCTTCAACGTCAACGTCGTTCTCGTCACCAGACGACACGAGGGCAACTTGCGCTGCCTCAGCCAGACCGATGCGTACGCCAGATGAAATATAAATCTCGAAAGTCAGCTGCGAATGTGTCGCGGCTGATCGCGCAGCGGGGATGGTGTATGGTTAACCACGCTTTGGCGACGTAGAGGAACATTGCCTGAGGATAACGAACGGCGTGGATCACGACTCACTGGCGGTGTCGTGATCGTAGAGCTTGGACGTCGTGGGGCATCCGGATTAATAGGCGAGCTTGTGCTCAATTGCATCACTGTTGGCATCGTCGGCGCGCGTGGCAGAGCCGGTTAGACTTTCACAGAGCACACAGATGTGGAAAGAGTACTCGTCGCAGCAGATGAGCTTGGTGGAGCAGCAGGTGGACTTGGAAGAGGAGCAGGCGGGTCTGGAGGAGCAACAGGGGGCATGGCGATCGGTGTCGTCGTGGCAGTCATGCGCTGCACGCAGCGAATAGTCAACGTGACCAGTGCAGCATCAGTTCTGCAGTAGATCCAGGCGTCGTTGGCGCATTCCTGGGCTTCGCTTGTTTTTGGCGGCGCTAGATCGTCTTTAATTATGGGTACTTAGCGATATCACATATAGAGCATGTAGGGTACAAAATGAATGCACTTAATCGCAAGCGTACGATCGACAAGACATAAACTCGGCCTCGCCGTGGAAGGCGTCGCGTCGACATTGCACGTTGTTCTTGTCCGATAACCACTTGAGCGTAAAAAGTAGAGTGTCATTGTTGGGCTGGCATCGCTGTTGTTTTCTGCTGTTGTCTCTCGCGGTCGAAGTATCACAAATGACTGACCAAACGGACACGCGCAAAAAAGACATATGTGCGGCAAACTTGTTTTCCTTCATTTCTTTTACAAATTTTCACGGATCAGATTGGCTTGAAAGCGTGCGGCAGCATGTGAAATTAGTGTGTAACAGCAAGTTGATCGTCGAAAATGTTGTGACAGGGAGTTTATATCATTCCCTATAATTTTTGTATGCCAGAAAATATGCCACCAATTTGTTCAACAGTGTATTTTTCAAGTTTCGAATTTCACTTAACATGTAGAATTCAGATCACGCGGCTTAAGAAATTTATAAATCTCGCCATAGAGCTGATATGACGGGTCCAGTATTCATAGTAACACAATGACTGTGAATTAATCGCTAAACATGTCTTGCAAATTTTATTAGTCATAGCTACTCAGTGTGATATAGAGCTGTCATCAACGCACTTCGCATCACTGCATGTATATCTTCTGTCTACAACAAAATTATCGGACATGGTATGACGAGAACTATCGTTGTGTATGCGTAAGTGTCGTGAAGATGTAGCTCTATAGCAAGTCCAAATCTGTCGTGTGGTAATTGATACAGCAGTGTACTCTGAGTGGTACAGCTGCGTCTCAAAATGCGCTTGCAATACGTTTTGTATGAGTGGTATGTATCAAACAGTATCGAGTTGTGCAAGTAATAGCTTCGTAATAACTTCGTAAAAAATTCCTCGCATATCAAAATACCTTACGCATTCATTAGCTATATCACATTCTGTAATGTATCACGATATCGCACAACAATGTAACCTATCAAGTCACACGACTATTTGTAGCTAAACGACGAATATAAGCAGACTAGGTTAGTAGCCGTTTTATGCAATCTACTTGCATGTGCTCGGATAGCGCCGCTTCTTAATCCAATTGGTTGGTAGTAGCAGAGATGTTTGCTGCGCATTTGCATCACAATTACCTTTGACTGACTTATCAGTCATTCGCATCAAGCTATATAGCAAGAGAGAGTCAGTTAAGAATGTTTGTCGCCACGCCCTCCGGAGAGTAGGCTTGGCATGTTGAATTGTTTGAACAAAGGATTGCGTGTGGAGCTGTGGTGCAATAGAAGCATTTACGTGGTGTACACAAAAACGTGCGGTATTTTGTACTTGTATACAAAACGCCAGTATTGTCGATGAATATGCACAACATGCTTGAAGCACAAAAACAACGAGAATATTTTCTAGCAAATAGTAAAATACTTAGCAAAGTGGATATGCTATATATCACTCCATGGTGGTGTATACTCGATTTCAGTTACTTGACATAACTATGCTACTAAAGGATGATTCGGTGAGACAATACACAATTACCATAAGACTGTGCTTAGACGTAATCCTATGAAATTGTACAAAACAATATCATTTCGGAGATTACCGATAAGAATTTCGTTGAGCTTAATCTCTTCTTTCAAATATCAAGCATCAAAAATTCCATCATTCTTACAATCTACGGTGTCGTACATAAACTTGACGACGTCTACATGTGCACACATGCACATAATGTAGACAAAACAGGTTAAAAGTCGTTATAACAAGCACGATAGAATTGACAAGATGTATTTTACTGCGAGTGTCAACGCAAAAACCGAGGCACTTCTCGAAGTAATTGGTCAAGTGCGATAACGCAGCCTATGTTAGCAAATACATGACATGTGATACTGGTAGTAGAACTTTATTCAACTTTGGAAGAATGATAAACCAAATGGATCATGTCAATATTGCTTAGTCCCCTCTCCTCCAAACAAATAATATAAGAAAAAAGACAGCCGCGACGTTCGCTGTAGCAAACTAAATCAATATCGATCTCGTTGTACTAGTAGCATTTGGATTAATGAAGAATGCGGTTACACTGATATTAATATGCGTTTCCTTCTGCCTTTCTTCTTGCGGTAATTTTAACATTGTCAACGTTCCACTACGATGATAATCTTTAAACTTGGTCACATTGCGCGTAATTGACATTTGCAATATACAACGATTTTCCATTTTCGTATCGGTTTTGTAGTATACGTATCGAAAAAAGAAAGTGGAAAAATTGTGCAATAGTCCCTGATTCATTTTGGCCCTAATGGTTGCAGCGCGGCAGTACATAAATACACATGTTACTTCTTGCTAACACATCCGCTGCAGACATTGCACGTTTATGTATGAGCTGAATATTAGTACATCAAAATTCGAGGCGTTAAAGCAGCATAATTCAGCTGTCGGGATTGACAACTGAACGCGCCTTCTTGCTGTTCAATATATGCACACATCTAATAAATGATGAAGAAATACCCACGAATATCAAGTATCTATATATGTACTTGCTTTACTGATACCGCATATGTAATACTTTATTGTATATATACAAGTTCGTAGCTGATAAATATCTAAAGCAACCGTTCTTAAAGCGTTGACATGGATGTTCTAAATGCTATCGATGAATGTATGTGTATTTTCATGCATTATTGCAAATATGTATTGGTTATGTATATAAGGGAGTCGTATGTTACAATAAACATCCTTTGTCGATGCAAAGGATTATCATAACGTCAATATCATACATACATTCGTTTGATAGTCTCTGCGAACGATTAAATACACCTCTTCGTCTATGTTGTGCTGTACTGTGCATGCATAGTTTCTCACCATACGTAAACCACCCAACATGTACGGAGAGTTGGTAAAACGGTATATATCTCATCATGTGTATCATTCATAAATAGCTCGATAGTCCAAAAACTTTCATGTTCAAAATGGTTGTACGGAGCTTATCATTGTCAATTTCACCATATCGCTTGATAAAATCCAAATTAGTTCGTCGATATTTTATGTGGTAGCGGGATAGAAGTAGTTGACATGTGAAGGTATAGCCCAGTTTGTATTGTATTCAAGTATATATTGTATTAAAAGATAGCGCAAATCTACAGTGTATTAACATGAACGTTACACGTAATATACATGGTTTGTAGTATATAACACTTGCATCGACGCTATATCCGCAGTCAGTTTGATCAAATCATTAAGTTTTCTTATGAACGAGTATGTGTATCTTACATGCGTGACAAACTACATCAAACATGAGCTCCTCCAACTGCTTCGATGAAAACCCTCTTGAAAATATATACGTACACGTACATGCGCCTAGGAACTATGGCCGTGCTCGTTATGTTTTGTAATGTTATTGCAACTGCAGGCAGCCCAACCATGTAACGTAACCGCCACATTCGACTTCATTGATTATTTCGTGATACCGGCTAGTAGCACATAAAAACCGTAAACTCGTTTGTGCTTTTCAGCTAAGGCGGATACTGCTATTTGATAATTTTAATAAAGTGGACAATTTCCAATATACAAATACACTTCATGCATACCATACATACCATACAATAAAGAGGTGATGTATACCAGGATTGTTTCTATGTGTATGTTTATGCATATTTTAACCCTTGTCCGAAGCACTTTTGGCAATACTTGAGATGTATGCAAAGTATACGTGTCGAAGTAAGGGATAAAATACAGTTTGTAAGTGAGTCATATATGTGCAGCCTTTGGCGTCAATACTCGAATATTGGCAAATATCTGATCCGGCTTTTGCCACACATCATGGACGCGAAATATCCGCCTTTGGCAAAACCCAACACGTTTCTATCACCTTTGTATGCGAAATCGACATGATTATTCTGCCCCATTTTTTCAGAGCCTGCAAACTTTACCGTTGCCATTATCGATTGCATTCCCATTTCAAGAAAATTTATTGTGCGAATTTGCACCTGCATGGAATTACATGAACTTAGCAAAGATTTATGTACTAACAAAACATCGATGCATATGTGGTCAGAGCAAACGAGATCACGACAAGCAAACAACACGAAAGTCAAATTATTTGCTTGAGCAAGCTAACACTTCCAGTACTTGATGTACCTTGCTACCACATCTATGCGCGCACACCAATCAAGCACTGCTGCCACACACCTTTGCATTTGCGCGCTCAAAGCGCCATGCTTTCATCACTGCCGTGCGCTGGCTCCGACACTTGTCTGTCTGCATTCGCAGCAATCGAGCTTCTGCGTGCTTTTGCGATTTGCGTGCGCTAGCTTCGCTCTTGTTGTCTCTCCTTCTTCTCCACCTGCATCTGCTTGTCGCATTTACGTCCTAGATGCTGCGATAAACTTTGGACTTCATAATCGACCTGCCACCGATCAAATAGAAGTGCCACATTTGGTGGCGAGTCATGTCATTGTTCGCAAATTATGTGTGTGTGGCGGGATCGCACACTAGTGCACAGCCGCGCGCGCAAGTCATCGCTCTCGCTACAGCCAGAGCAATACTATTTGGTGGACTTGCGCTCCCCGACCTTGCTCTTGTAGACAGTGCAAACTTTGGACTGTCGCTGCCAACTACGTCCGTAGTCGCCCGCCATCTCAAACGACTTGTCTCACGCTACTTGTGCGCCAGAAGGTTTTCCCTGAACCTCCATGTCGGTGTGGATGGATAGGTGCGCGACAACAAAAAAGCATCTGCAGTGACCGCAAGCAGCGATGCGAGCAAATCAATCAAAAACTGCGCGTGGTCGGATAGCTTCGCCGTCTTGCGATCATTCACGACCCGATGCGCGATGAATGCGTTCACGATCGCAATGTCGCATAGCCCCAAGAAGATCGACTTGTAGTATTTGTTAATTGCTTCGGCAGCTACAAGTGGTAGCGCTGCAGCCGGAAATAGTCGTGGAAGTCGACTCTGCCCATCCGACATTGGAAATCGTGTACCATAAACGGGATAGCCACGACCGTACGTTCGCCTGCGTGTTTATATCGTTTTGTAAATACAGTCATCAAATCGTACATGTTTTGGAGTTAGTTCAAGTGTTTCGTGCAAACATATATACTTGTACGTCCCACATGTGACTAGCTCACGGCTGCAACCTGTGGGTAGACTCTGCACAGGGCGGTTTACCCACCACAAGAGAGTGGAGAGACCGTGCTGCCATTGGATATAGCTAACCACAGGAAACTCGCGCGATGGCATCTGGTCAGCTCCGATATATCTCTGTGACTGAGGTTGGGTATCTATTCCATCGAAGCATGATCGTACTGATCGAATACACGCGCTGATGCAAATGTCGCGAGCTGGACTGATTCATATTCTCGGTCCATCAAAACGGCATGGAACCCTTTAGCCTGCAGGTCTAGGAGAACGGTGTTCATGTTCCAAGGAACCGCAGCCTGGCCGGTGTTGTTGGCGCCACCAGACGCACAACCAGCTTTTGCCGCTTGTTGAGATTTACCGCAGTCAACTTCAATTCTAGATGTAGAAATTGCATGCATTGTATTTGTCGTCCAATCATGCATTGTCGCAGAAAGATTTACCGCATGATCCTCCAATTCTATGTGAACGACTGGCATGCATGTTAGTTGTTGTCATATCGTACAGCATTATTTAAACCCCCCAAAACCTGACCACCGATCCAACGCTCTGCGGTCAGCAATGTCGCATCCAGCATTATCGCAGCACCGCGAGAATAATCTGCACACATTAGTCGCACATAATTCACATGCAAGCGACATGCACACAAACATACAACGCACATCAAGCTGTACGTAGTGTCGGCGCAGCACGCCATAAACAGCTTTGAGCCCACATGTGGAGGTAGTCCTTGATGTACAAGAGCATTTAGAATAACCGCGACCACGACGGCAATATCGTTTCAGCAAACGCGAGTAGTGTTGGCGTAGTGTACCAGCGCCTGAAAGTACGCAGTCACGGTTTGGCCGAGCATTCCAAGCGTGGTAAGTGGCCGCCTCGTCCCCGTGCTATCGATGAAGTGTTGGTTCTTCATCACACGAGGGAAGCTGTTCTTGGGCATCGCCGACCAAACCTCCCGTCTGGAAGCGCGTCGACCGTGGACTTAGACGAATGATCGCGAAAGTTCTGGACAGTTGGCGCCAGCACACGTGCAAGAAGGAAGCCGAGGTAGCTTAGGATCTTGTGCGGCTCGATGGATTTCATTGCTAGTCCGCTGTCACGCATCTGAACTTTCGTTTGGTATTTAATTTTGCGTGCATGTTGTACTGTCTCTTGATTCGCAACTCCATCTGTTAATTGTTGCACTGGATGCACTCTACATCAATCTCATCTACTACTTCGGTGACATGACAAACAGGAGCAGCGACAGCGATCTATCCGCACAGGCTTAACACCAACCGTACAGTTAAAAAAAGTTCCGATCTTCAATAAATTTAAATGGATCTATAGTTGCTTAAAAAAGTAAAGATAAATGTATGACAAAAGCACATGGATCAAATTAGACATGCATGCAAACGCACCAGCTTCACAGCTGACGTCACTCATGTGGCGAATTGAGCCAGCATCAAGCGCTAACGCCAGCAACTAGTCACGCATCATGATTCCCCAGTCGTGTCTGTTTTTGTGATAATTCAGGAACGTCGACATTGGGAGCAACTTGTCACGCACCATGATACGTCAATCGTGTCTGTCTTATGCAATAAGTTGTTGCAATTCGGGAGCGTCGATATCGGGATCTGGATCGTCAGTCCATTCGGCTGATTCGATCGCACGCGAACGGCGCAATATGTCGGATGTTTCTTCGACCTTCTTGTTCAACACGAACAACACTTCGCCACCCGCGTCGTTCTAGTCCAGCACGATAAACCCCCTACAATCAACTGTCCGGTAGGTACAGAGTTGACATCGGGCTGCGCCGACGGGTTGTTGCGTCATTACCACAAACACCGATCTTTGAGTAGAACATGCGATTCTCGAACAAATATAAGCGATATTGGTACATGTTCGTATAAAATTACAGCAAACACGTATGCGAAACATACCTCTTCTTGGCAGTACGTCTGAGTTTCGTCACTGGTGGGTCTGAGGTCGCGATCAATTCGACAACAGCAAGCGGCCCCGTGGTCTACAGAGGAATACAAACCACATCGTCGTCAGAGTCTTCGTCGTCTACATTCAACACATAGCGTACACTTTTACAGTTTTGCAACGGATTGCCAGCAACTCGGTTTGCAGCTCACTCATCTCGACTGAGGGGACGCGGTGAGAAAGAGTTGACATCGCACAGAACGAGGCCTAAATCCGAACTGAGCGATGCCGGTGCTTTACCTAAGCCTATGTATACGACTTGGAAGCTAATTGTGGTGTTTGTTGTGCTGCTGATTTGCTTGTAGACTTGCTTGCTGCTTTCACAGCGAGTCTTTGTGCTCTGGCGGTCGCATTTTTGGCTTAAACCACGCGTCCCATTACTTCTACCACCGCATGCGCCATTTTGCTCTCTCCATCTAGGCTGCTTTCAATGCAACTTTCGTCATTCATTTGGAATGTTGAACGTTCACTGCCACATGAAAAACAACAAACACGCCAACAGCATTGGCGACAGCGCCACTGGCTTTAGCATCAACCACGGTTGTGTCACTCGCACTGACAACGTTCTTGTCTGTACGAATCGAGCTAACTACTGCCGCTATAACGCTGGTGGGTGTGATTAGTTCGACAACCGCGACTGCTCTTGCGACTTATTCACCAACTGTTTGTGCCACTGATTCGGCAACAACTTTTGCGACTGGTTCAGCAACTACGTCGGTTGCTGCGCTCACTTCTGCATTTGACGATCGCTTTGTCTCGTTGCGCTTCTCCGCATTGCGCTTTTCTTGGCGATTGCACGTGACTTGTCCTTTCTGACTGGCCGCGGGTTCGTATGGAACGTCCCGGGGCTGGAGCTTGAGCGTGAAACGCGCGTGGGCGGAACAACACGTATGAGTTATGGTTGTGCCTGCATGTCCATGTAAAAGACACATAACGCATCGTAGTCGTCGTCTTGATCTCCTCGAAGCCACTTTGTGTGCTGTTGTTGCTCTCGTTTCAGCTCAGCTAAATCTGTGATGGCTGCGAGAGACGCGATGAACTACATCGGCTAGCTAAGCGGTTGACCGCTCTGCCTTATTGCGATGAAAGTTCTCGACTGCAAATCCTCGAATGTGCTTTTTGCTTGCATATGACTTAGATGCAACACATCTTGTTGGTAAACCTATCATGTATTTGCACATTGTATAATAATTACGAGCAATTAAATGATTTACTGCGTGATATCACCGCGTAACAGCAAACGTACCGCAAGCAATGTGCCTCATGGCCTAGAGAATGTGATTTGTTTGCAGGAATTGAGTGAATTTTGTGGCAGCAAAACGCTAATCTACTTTAGTGCCAAACCTTTGTGGATTGCATTGTTTGTAAAGTAGACGAATCAATTGATACGATTTTCGTTCCCGGATAAGGGTTGTTATCGAAGAAGCATCCTTGGTAGGCTTTGTGATCGATCAACGAAGTTGCACTTGATGAAGTATGGTAAATAAATGCCGCATAGTGTCTCTTGCTCAAAATCAGATGTAACACAAAAGTATGTGTGAGCGGGCTGTAACTATAGGTTTGACCTTATACAATATCACCGAATATGGAATACTTAAATGATTCCTGTGTGTAATATATTGCACATTTATTGGCAATTGTGCAATTAGATTTGCTAATAATTCAGTTTAAGTATATATAACGATTTTCACTGCCGAACAAGATCATCTAGCATTTGTTTTGACATCTTATCATCGCAATCAACCGGCAAACGATTTTCACTCATTGCGATACTATTTGTCAATCAATGCTCGCTGATTGTTCATCCTCCCATGTAGTACGGCGAGATTGCAACATTTTATTGATAACCAATATTGTGGAAAACAGATCGGCATTTGATCGTATCTTCTTTCTATGGCTTTAGATGGTGACCACTCAAAATCGAAACGACGGCGCTTTCCATTCCTGTTTGGTTCATGGAATTTGTACTGTAAATGACATTTCTCCGACACTTCTAATTTGGACGTCGACAAATGGCTTGTCAAGAACGAATTTTCTGATTGCTTTTGTACTCTACACAACCAAATTTTTTTAGTCCCGTTGACAATAACGAGGCGGTTTGTTTACTCCATCAGCTGTCCTAAACGAATTATCCTACTTGCAAAATGCTACTTTTACTAAATGGTCGATTATCTAGTGGGACAGAGAAGTGTACATTTGTGAAAACGAGAAGGCAACGATGTTTATGCTCATACACCTCTGGCCATAAACGAGTGTGATTGATGCGATTATATAACAAGTGTGTATGTTGTATCTGTGTATTCATTTTAGAGTGTATTGTACCACCTGATTTCACCTAAGTTGCTCATAAGAATATCCCAAAAACATTAAGCGTGGTGCTACCAAACCGAGACTCGGATCAGGTCGACAAGAAAGCGTCTAATTATACAGTTTTCTTCTTTGCAGGTGGAGAGCACTGTAAATTACGATTCACGGTGGTACGTCTGTAAAATAGAAGCGGAGCCATTGCGACATTGACGACTCTATATGACTATATGAAGCACCACCTTCCAGAGTCTCTGGTACGTTGCGGCTGGCTCGCGTGCCAACTACCTGGCGCTCTGACAACTGTGTTGTCTGCACTGAACTGTACGAGGCATCTCGCCACGTTAAATCTGCACTCCATAATATTGCGACATTGTATGCTCAAAAATATGATTCTTACTTCATAGTTAGGTGTACAAGACCAATAATTATTAACAAATAAACTTGGTCAAATTACAACATTCACAACCGCGAGTTGGCACGAGCGAGTCAATCACAAGCGCTTGATCGAGTGCACGTGCGTGCGCGCATTCCCGCAACAAGCAGCAGGCTCGCTGTACACGTGCACGTGCGCTAACACACAGGCTCGCCAGCACACGTACACCTGCTAGCAGCAGCACACGGAGTCTCGCTGTACACAGACGTCCACGCCAACCAACGGACCAAAGCGCACACCCACACACACGCTTTCTCACACGAGCTCGCGAACGACAGCAGCCTCCAACACACAGTCGACAACGCGCACTATGGTCGCAAAGCGCACAACGAAGAGTAGCAATAGCACTAGCAACAGCAACAGCAACGTCACCGCGGAAGACGCGCGGGAGCGCGCTCAGCAGCGCGCACTCGTGCCAGTCGCGTACAAGAACTGGGACGTCGTCTGGTCCCGCATGCACGGCTTCCCATGGTGGCCTGGGGTCGTGTTTCTCGACTGGCAGACACCGACCGAAGCCGAGCTCCCGATCCCAAAGGTGCTGCTGGAGATTCCGCCACCTGCTGAGCGCAGCGTTGTCGTGCCGGGGAAGTCTGAACCCCAGACGATCGTCGACCACTCTGTGCTCGTGATGTTCCTCGACAAAGGCAACTGGTTTGTCGCGAACGCGAACGTCCAGGTCGTACCGTTTGAGCTCGGGTACAACGCGTATCACAAATCGACCCACAAACGCGCGAAAGCCGCGTCTGCGCTGTTCAAACTCGCCCAGCAGCGTGCGATTCGGTTACTCCACGTATCGCCCACGCCGTCCGAGGGTGACGCTGCTTTGTTTGCATTGCCGCCATTGACACCATTGCTCAAGCAGCCGCGTTTGGAGGCAACGAGCCATGTCAAGCGCGAGCCGCAGTCGAACAGCTCGCGCCACGCCGCCACGCCGGCGTTCAGTGGCATCGACAGCAACGACACAGCCGTGGATTTCGACATGGAGTCTGCGAGCGACAGCCACGCAAGCGACGAGGACTTTGACATTGAGCACGACGCAGACGACGTCCAGTGGCCCACGAAGCGACGCAGTCGCAGTACGACAGCAGCTGTCACGAGTGAAGCGCAGACGACGACGATTCCAGTAGTAGCAGCAGCTCCAACGCGCGTGTCGCACAAACCAGCGGCCGCAGCGACGAGGACGGCGACGGCAGTGGCTGCACTGTTGAACGACAGCGTTGCAGATACCAAGACGCAAGCGAACGGGACGACGCGCCGTAAGAAACTCGCAGCAAAAGCGACGACAACGACAACGAAACAACCACCACAGCCACACAACACGGGTAAACAGAGCCACGCGACGCTGCCAGTGCCAGCAAACGGTACGAAAGCCGCCGCGAAGGCGCCCAAGAGCCATCAACAGCGTGTTGTAGACGACGATGACAAGCAGCAGCCGGTGGGATTGCGATTAAAGAAGCGACGCGCACCGATCAGCAGCAGCAGCAGCAGCAGCGACGAGGAGGACGACGAAGAAGAAGAGGAGGACGACGAGGAAGAAGAAAGAGACGACGAGGACGACGTGGAGCTGATTGAGGAACCGCACGATCACGACGATGCTGTGGAAGCTGCTGCTTTGACGAGCAGCGCTGCGACGGACATGACGACGGACCACAAGCCACCAGTTGACGGCGCTGCTGCATATTTATCACGAACGCCGCTCTCGACGATCTGGACGACGCACGTTGGCGACAACGACGACGAGCCAGTGAGTGAAGACTCGACTGTTCGATCGAACAGCGCAGCGTCACGAACGACGAAGACGCTCGTGTACAAGCAGGAGTTTGTGTGGGACGACGCGCTGTTTACGTCAATCACCAACGACAACGACAGCAACAACAGCGGCGCTGTAAGTGCCGACGCTGCTGTAGTAAACGACAATGCGAGTCCTGTACGCGAACGGCCGCTCGGCAAGCGCGTGATGCGGTCCGTTCAGCAGTCGCAGATCCGCCAGAGCCTCATGGGTGGCAATTTGGACCCGCATACGATGGTCCAGTGTGAATCGTACGCACGCGACGCGGCACTGAGCAGTCACAGCAATAGCCGCAGCAGTCGCACGGCGACGCTCGTGCCGCCGTTCGACGTCGTCGTCCACCCGGACGCTGCGTTCGTCTGTGATCTCCACGCGCACTTGGCAACGTGTGAGATCATTGGGTTTTTGGGCGGTCGGTGGGATAATGAAACCCAAACGCTGTTTGTCCAAGCAGCGTTCCCGTGTCGGTCACTCATGATTGACGGGGACGACGGCTCGACGGACGTCGAGATGGATCCAGGCAGCGAGATTGAACTGCGCGAGATCATCCAGAACGCCGAGTTGGAGGTCGTCGGGTGGTACCACTCGCACCCTGCGTTTGCACCCGACCCGTCGGTGCGCGACATTGAGAACCAGACGAGCTACCAGCAGCTCTTCCAGCGTCCAGCCAGTCCATCAGATAACAAAAGCAGCAGCAGCAGCAGCAGTACGGCAGCAATGCTCGAACCGTTTGTTGGATTGATCGTTGGGACGTACGATACGAAGCGCGACACGCCCGTGAGTCTCTTTCGATACTTCCATACGCGCAGCGAACGCGTGAGTGGCGGCGCCCGCCGTGAGATCTTTATGCCGTACGAGTTGGTCCCGACGCAGCGGCAGTTCAAAGCGGTCGTGAACGCCGAGCGACGGAACGCGATCGCGAAATTAATGCTGTACCCGAGCGTCGCGCGCGCGCTGTTTAATCAGCAAACGATGCCGCTCCAGCGCGTTGTCGTGCCGCACGACGAGCGATATAGTCGGAGCGGTGGCCCTGCGTTTGCTGGGATCGATGTTGGTGGTAATGGCGCGTCTGCGGTGAAGAAGAGTGGGGCGAGCGTCACAGCACCGGCAGGTCGCAAGCGCCGTGCGCCAGGTGGCGATGCGGCTGCTGTCGTCGTGAGAGACGCACAGCAACCGACAACAGGCGTCAAGCGCCGTCGAGGGCGGCCACGCGTCACTGCAGACGATGGCAGCAGCCGCATCGACCTCACTAGCAACGACAAGAAGAGGGAAACGATCGCGCCGACACCGACAATAACAACTACGACAACAACGACAGCTGATCCAGCGTCGACGACAACGGCAGTCGATCCAAACACTGCGATCGTAAACGATGTCGATGTACCGACGCCAGCGCCAGCAGCAACAGCAGGAGCAGCAGCAGCAGAAACGTTGGTAGATAATGAAGCGACTGACGCATTACTGACACAGCAGCGCTCGACGCGGTCGACAGCAATAACAACACCAGCAACTACTACTGCGCCGATTGCTACTCGACGTCGCACGACGCGACCAACCGATACAATTGTCCCATCAACGTGCGACCACTCGTCGCGCTGCAACGATACGACGACGATTGATGCGACGACGATCGATGCAACGACAGATGCGATTGTCATTGTCGATGCGCCAGCGCCAGCTGAGCCATTGGAACCAACACCAGCGCCAATGGAGCCAGTGGAGTCAGTGGAGTCAGCAGAGACTGCAACAAAGGACACACCGATGGACGACACGCGCACGTCGGCAACGAGCTCCGCGCAGTCATCACCGCTGGATCCAGACGACAGCAGTGGCCACACGCCGCCGGACGTGATCAGCAGTCGACGCCGTGGTCGCAAACCGATGCAGACACAGAAGAAGACGCAGATGAAAGTCTCGTACGCGTCCACCGGTGGCGACGACGCATTGTTGTCGCTTCGGAACCCGCAGCACACGGCTGCGTCGACGCAGAGCGCAGTGTATGGCGCGTTTGGGTCTACGACGGCAACCAGTAGTGTTGGCGTCAATGGTGTTGCAACCAGTGAGATCAAGAGCGAACTGTCGACAGCAGCAGTTGTGGAGACAACATTGACGTCGTCGTCACAAGACAGCAGTGCGAGCGGACGCGTGACGCCGACACTGTCGATTCCAGCGAGTCGCGACAGCCAGCTGTTGTTTTTGATAGACGAGCCGCCGAGCGTCGTTGTTCTCGACACGATGCCGAAGCTTGAGACGCTGTCCATGACGGATGCGGCCGATGATTCAAATGTGATTGTACTGAGTCCGTCACGCGACGCTGTGACTGAGAGCCAGTCGCAGGCGCCGCCTGTGAAGATCGAAGTGGTTCCACGTGCGGCTGATGCTGTCGTTGACGATGATGACGCAAGCGATCCAGTCAAGCGCGAAGCGACAGCCAAAGCGGACTCGACCGTTCTCAATGAAGTCCGATCGTTGTTGAACGACATGTGTGAAGGCGTTGAATCTTTCGTGAGTAAACGTCAACATCGTGACGTTGACGCTGATGTCACGACGAAGCAGAAGGAGGCATTAGCAGCAGCAGAAGTGGATTTGGACACGATCCGCCAAGCAGAAAGCTTGATTCAGACCGAGACGAAGACGTTTGGTCGCGCAGTCGAGTCAACACACAGCACTGACGTCAAGATCGAGTCGGTCGCTTTGAGCACTGGGGACTCCAAGGAAGCGTTTACGTCGCTGCTGTCGATCGCATCGCCACCAACGCTGTCGACACCCGAGTCGATGCAAGCAAGTGATGCAGTTGCGTCAGCAGCTGCAGTGAATCGCGACACACTCGACCGCATTGTCGCCTCGATTTCGTCAGAGCAGCCGACAGCGTCTACCGCAGTGGAGGCGCCGACGAGCGACGACGTCGTGATGGCACCAGCCGACGACGCATCAGTAGATGAACCTCATCGAATGTTGCAGCCGCCTTTGGTGATTCCATTATCCAAACCGCGGATGTTATTTGGCAGCAATCGTCAGGTCGAAGACATCCAGACGTCGCTTGCATCGATCGCACCGATCATCGCTGCCAGGCGACAGCAACAACAACAGCAGCAGTCGACTGATTCGGTTGCTCCTGTCGCTGCCAGTGCGACGCGAGCAGCGTTGGCAGCAGCGCCATCACTGAATAGCAACGACGATTCGAAGAGCAAGGACGTTGCGGCCGCCAAATGCACGAAGAGCATACGCAAGAGCGACGACATTGTCGCGCAGTGGAACGCGCGGCTGCAGTCGCTTCGGTCGGCCAAGTACGGCGCGGGCGTCCGCGGCTGCACGGAGCAAGTGATCACGCTCGTCGACTATTACCGGGACTTTGAGCGCCGCATCGATCTCCACGAACCGTGGAAAGCGCGCGTGAGCAAGTTGCGCAAGATCGAAGCGTCGATGCGCGCGTACGTGCAGTTTGTCAATATTTCGACGCACTTGCGCAGTGACTATGTCGAGGTACGATACACAAATGGACTAATTGACTGGCTGTTTGGCGGCTTGAGACAGTGCTGTCACGAATGAGCGACTGACGTCTGATTGTATGTGCTCTGATTCGTTGTGTAGGACGTCGTCGCGTACTTGGAACTGTCGTGGGAGCTCTCGCGGCCTGGTCGATGAGAGACCAACTCACACACAGCGATGCTGGGATCAACAGACACACAGTAGTGATAGGAGAACAGTCGTGGCAAGCGCAGGTCGATGATAAATACGGGTGCCTACTGCTCTAAGACGCTCATCCGACTGCACGCACGTTGCTGTCATTTCTACTTTGTTGGCGTCTCGCTGCGTTGCGTTGCTCTCTCTCTCTCTCTTTCTCTCTCGCTGGTCTTTTGTTCCTTGTTCCTCCCTCAATGTTTCGATTTCTATCGACGGCTACGAGAACGAGTCGAGATTGCTCTGGTACTTGCTCACGCGCCGCAAAATCGATCGTGGCGGTCGGCGATTCGACGACGCACGATACGACACCGTCGACCGATTCGCAGTGTTCGCAGCGTTTGTAGCAGCAGCGCGCACGGCACTCGGCGGTGCGTCGCGATAAAACTCGGCGACGCTCCAGCGCGACTGGAACGCGAGCTTCTGCTGCCGGCCGTACGTCCCACGCACGCCGCCGGCCGATGCAGGCTGCTCGCTGTCGTGCTGCTGCATCATTGTTCTGCTCAATGCATCGTTGCGACTCTGTACCGAAACGGCTGCTGCTGCTGCGGGCGTCGATGACGCGAGCTGTCGCCCGCGCTTGTAGTGCGCATACTCGGCCGCGCTGTCCTGGCTACTGTGTTCACTCGAGAACCGCGTCCGGCGCAAATTCTCCTGCCGTTGGAGCCAATCGGGCTTGAGACTCGATTTCGTCGCCGTCGTGCTTTTGCTACTGGTTGTCGCAGTCGCACTGGCGTCCGTGAGCGTGGGTCGATTCGCGAGCCGTGGGATCAGCGTCGTATCGACCAAGCGACTACTCGTAGTACTCGTTGGTTCCGACGACGACGACCGCGTCCCGAGTCGATGGCTCGGATGGCCCGTCCGACTTGTATCCGTTGTTGTTTCGTGCGTCGTCGTGGCTCGGTGTTGGTGATCCTCGAGCTTCCGAAAGTGCTCGGTCCACTTGCGCTTGATCCACTTTGCCAAGTGAAACAGACAAATCGGCAACTGTCGGTACGTCTCACGGGCTTTTGGCTTCGTCAAGAGTCCTACGGTGAGTGCGATCTTCGAGTCCGCAACGTGCTTGCGTGCAGGAATCGGCAGCATCGCAATGAGCTGTTGATGGCAAGAGAGAGAGAGAGAGAGAGAGCCAGTGCATTCGTCAGATACACAGACGGACAGCCAGATAGAGAGACAAGCAGACGCACCTTGAGCAAGAGCAGGACGTCGGCTGCGCGCGTCGAATCGTCTTCGTGCGTCTCCAAGTACGTCGTCAACAAGTGATTCAGGACGACGAGACCCGACGCTTCGGTAAACCGCTTGATCGAACTCAGTGGCTGTTTGTGTATAATCAAATTAGAGAGACTGGGCGGTACTCTATCAAAACGATCAGCAAACAACGTACTTTGATGTCCGTATTGCGCAGAATGTCGTACTGGATCGCAAGCTTCTTAGCACTCGCATCGCGTCGATCCAAGAGCTCGAGCAACGCTTCTCGGACGTACTTGTACGCCAAGCTCCGCGACTCGAGCGGCGCAATCGACGCTGCGTTGTTCGTCGTTCGACCGTCCGCTGCGAGATAAAATGGCGGTCGCGGTGGAGCGCTTGATGACGATAGCGCTGCGTCGTGTGGCGTCCATGGATCCTCATTATTCCCACTAGCGACAGACGCGACTGGGAGCATCACGACGTCGTCGATTACAAACGTTGGCTTGGTATCCACCATCGCATCGTCCATTGCAACTGGCGCCATAGCATCGTCAGCGTCTGCGAGTGTACTGTCGTCGTCGTCGAGCAACGAGATGATGTTCGTCGAGCTGCTGCGGTTGGTGCTGCTGTTGTTTGTGAATCGAACAGTCGACGACGACGTTGCAAACGCCGCTCGTGGCTCGGTCTTGATAAACTGTCGTGCTCCTACTGGCGCTGCGTCAATCGCATTTGTAGAATTGCTATTGCGCGCAGTAGCGAGCTCGAGAATGTTCGACGGCGTCACGATCGGCGAGCTGTCCATGCCCAGGACCGCAGCGTACGACACGGGCATCATCGACACGGGCGGTGGCGGTGCGAGCACGATCGATGGCAATGGCGCAGAGACCGACCGGATCGTCGCAGGTGGCGTCAGTGTGGCTGCAGGTAGCGGTAGCGCGTCGCGTTTGCGCTTGCGGCTTGCGCTGGATCCAACAGCTGCGACGGGCGTCTTCAGCATGCAGATCATCGCGTTGATCAGCGCCTGTTCAGTCACGTCCTGCGTCGTGTCGTCGTCAAATGCGACGCGAAACGTGTCGGCAAACGGTACGTAGCACTCGACGACGCCACCGACGTTCGCGTCGCTTGCATTGCTGTCGCGTGTGCTATCGAGTGCGTGTTTCGTCACGCGAACGCCGACGTACCGACTCGACGTGTCGCGCGTCGGTACTGTCGGTGCATCGGCTTCGTTCGTGTCGTGCTGGACGTCAAAGTTCGCGTCTGCAATGAGCTTGAGCATGTCGGTGCGCGAGTGGACGCTCGCGCCACGATCGGGGATGAACAGCGTGTAGGCGTCCAAGCGTGCATCGTACCGTGTGATCCAGCCATGCGACGTCGCGGGTGCGCTGTTGCTGCTCACAGCAACGTCTGCACATGCTGCAAACTCGAGCGCGACGCTGTTGCGATTGCTGTTGGTCCTCGTGTTGCTGCTGCCGGTGCGCGCACGGCGAATGACGTGCGACCCGACGAAGCCAAACGGATCGGTCGCGGTGACGAGTGCCATTCAAAAAAACACACGCGTTGTGATGACGGTCGTTGCAGGAACGCACGTGAGCGCGTCGAGGACGAGCAGAGTTGCTGTAACTGTCAGTCTGGAACGCTGGCAGCGAGCAACGGAAGCGCACTTCGCTCTCTCTGTTGGCGCTGCCCCCACACACGCCTACGTGAGCACGGCAAGCAGCTTGTCGCTAGGTGTTGCTACGGAGCAAAGATGGCGCCGCTGTCAGCGTCCCCGAGGCGCTGGTCTGTGACGAGTGTGTCAATTTGGGGGCAAACGCACACAAAAACTTGACGCGCGATCGGTTGCAGTGTCAAAGTGAGCGTGACAAAATGCAGGTCACCGAACATATATATAAAACCGTGGCTACATAATTAATAAATCATATACGGAAAAACCTTTGGCGATGCAATTAATCATTTGATTCCTCATTGCTGCAGAACAAGTCACCTCCTCATCCCGGCACCTACAGCATGCACTTCTCTATCGTCACGCTCTTCCTCCTCCTCTTCCTCGTCACCAACGACACGTCCATGCTGCACGCGATGCACGAATGTCACGAATCCCCACACTATCAAATAGACCATAATGAACGCATTTACACCACACACTGCAATCAACACGACGACCCACACGATTGCAGTGTACAGCAGCGCATGCACGAGCCGCTGCCGCAGCGATAGCGGACCACTGCTGCTGTCACCAAGTAGCGCTGGCAGCTCATAACAGGAATAGTGCCTATTTGCATGCAATAGTATTGTCAAAAAAATATTCCGGGATATATATAATAATATCAACAATCACTAAATACGGTACACATCCACCGTAAATAGAACATAACCGCACCGTGGGTCCCAGACAGCTGCACAGATCCAACAAAACTCAAATCGACAAGCTGTGCACTGCATGTGGTTGCACCCATCAGCTTTCCAGATCCGCAATTTGCACTGTGGACACGGTCGCACGGCTTTCGTGTGAGTTGCGCTCGCGCGATTCACACGCGCTTCCCATTTAGCATACGACGCATCATCGGCGGGGCGGATTGTCGATGGATGGCGATTCCAAGTCCACAGCGCTGGACAGATCCACGCAAAGCGATGCGCGACGTTGCGACAGTGCATGCAGCCGACAGTCGCACACGTCGGGCACGTGAACGTCGGTGGAGACGACGATCGACAGACGATGAGCGTGTCGCAGCCGCGGCGCGGACACCAGCGTGCGTTCGGGTTGCGCTCGTCCTGCTTGCGCTGGCGCGTTGCTTGGAGCTGGCGATACGCCGCAGCGCCACTGATGTAGCGGATGTCGCGCTCAATGAGTGGGCGTCTGCACTTGAGCGATGGACACACGAGCTGGTCTGAACGAGCGAGCGACAAACGAGCAATGAGGCGCCATGCGACACACACGTGCGAGGGTGAGTAGTAACTAAACGCACCGTCGTCGACCTCCTTTGCGTGGAGCTTCATGGTGATGTACTGATTGATGCACGCTGTAGGCGACGCCAAACGAACGCATGAGCGACTTGTAGCGTACGCATGGGTCGCAGTACATCGCGCATAGACGTACCGGTGCAAAACTTGTGTGTGCATGCAAGCTTTGCGAACGTTGGCTCGTGAATGTCGCTTTGGTTGAAGTCCATCGCGTCCATGCGGTTGTCGGCATGGTGCGACCGTGTAGACGAAAAGCGCTTTGCTTCACCGAGCGCAAGCGGCGGTAGCGTATCCAGGCAGATCACACATATCTGTGGCGCGAGCAGCTGCGCAGTGATGCGTCGATATCCACGGACAAGTGTCGCGAAGAGAGCCATGCTTGTCAGTTGATGTCGAAGCGTCGGAATACGGTGTGATGGTCGTGATTGCCTTCGTTTTTCTATCGTCTTGTGGCAGTTAGGAGCTACTGTAATTCATTTGAAAATATATACATTTGCTCAACTTCGAGTTGCGTCGTCACTTTCTCACTCGAGAAATCGCGTCGACCAAAGCAACAAGCGCAGCAACAGATCCGCACTCGAGACGCACACACAGCACACAGCCGCCACGATGAGCTTGAGTAGCTGGGTGCCATGGAACTCGCTGCTTGCGCTGCTGCCAGCGAGTGCTGCGGACCTCGTGAAAGAAGAGGAGCGCGAGCGGCGGCGCGAGGAGCTCACGCGCTGGGTCCAAAATGCAGCACAACTCGGTGCGACCTGGGCCGTGCGCATCGCACAGATCCTCGCAGGCGTTTCGCTGCTGTTTGCAGTTGCAACGCTGCTGTACTCGCTGCTGTACTACCTCGTCATCCCGTCGCGGCTGCACGAACAGGAGATATTCTTCGACTACGGCAGCCGCCACCACGCACTCGTTGATCATTCGACGCTGCCGACTGCAACGCTCAACTTGCTCGAGCCCGTGCGGCAGTGGCACGCATCCCCGCTCGTCGCGTCGCCACCGCAGCAGTCGACTGCGCTCGTCCCGGGGGTCACGTACGACGTGCTCGTGACGCTCACGGTGCCCGCGTCGCCCGCGAACGTCGACATTGGCATGTTTATGGTCGCAACCTCGCTGTTTACAACGAACGAGACGCTGCTTGCAAGCAGCGCACGACCGGTGCTTGTGCACGACACGCACATGCTCGTCGAGTGGCTGCGGATCGCTGCGCTCGCATTGTCGCACGCAGTCGGACTGACGGAACCCGCACAGACGCTGCGCGTGCTTGCAATCAACGGCTTCACCGAGTCGACGGCGCATCCACTGACGCGCGTCGTCGTGACGCTAAGTCACCCCGCCGTGCAGCTCTACGACGCGCAGCTCACGATCATTGCACAGCTCTCGGGCGTGCGGTATCTCATGTACCACTGGTCGCTCACGACAGCAGTGCTCGTGATCCTCAACATTGTGTTCTTTGAGGCCGTCGCACTTGCAGTCCTTGCAGCGTTCTACAGTCTCCCCGTCGTCGTTGCGGACGATGAACTAACGGCAGCGCCACGAAGCGCCAAGACGCTGGACCATGGCGAAGCGTTTGAGCACCACCGCAGTGGCGGCATCCCACCCGTCCACGTCGAGCGTGCGATCAAGAGCGAACCGATAGAATCGTCGATGCTGTTGGATGCAGCGGAAGCAACTGCGTCGGAGCGCATTGCAAACGACGAAGCGATGGCGCTGCGCTTCCGATCAGACGAGAGTTTGTAGGTTGTTTGTCGGTTGATGAGAGAGAGAGACAGAGAGAAAGAGAGAGAGAAGGACGGGGATTTGTTTTTGTAGGACGTGGCGTTTGAAGTAAGGAATCAAATACATACGTGCGTTGATATGAATCTCCTACGGACCCTGTTCTTACTCATCCACTCCTCCATCCAACCAACTAAACTGTGCAACCTTTCTACAGTAGTCACTCTCTCATACCCCTCGCCAGTATCATCGTCATCCGTTCGTCTTTCATCTTCTCACGTCTTGAGGCGCTGGAGACTCGTGGTCATGTCTTCAATCAGCGCTTTCGTGTCGTCAATCAACTGCGTCTCGGCACGCAACACGTCGTAACACATGCGCTTCGTGTCGTCCGACAAGCCAGAAGACGACGCTGCAGCACTATGCGCATAGTACGAGCGCATGGACGCTGATGGCGACGACGCTACCGAAGCAGCAGCACTGCTGTCCAAACTGCGCGCGACGCGCTGCCCCGCGACCGTGAGCTGCACGACGCGCGGTTTCATGCGACGGACGTGGATCGCAAGCTGCTCGAGCTCGGCCTTGAAGTCGCACTCGGCGCGCGACAGCGTCGGCTGGTTCTCTTTCACCGCTTGGAGCACAGCAGCTGCGCGCTTCCGCAGATTCTCCTGCACAGCAAGCGCACGCTGCATCTTGGCGTGCAGCGCAGTGAACGACGCAGTCGTTTGCTTCACGCTCTGCTCCACAGCTGCTGCGCGTTCGGTCTGCGCGGCGAGCATTGCTGTGTGGAGCGCATTGCGGTCGGCCGTCAACGTCCCCATTGCGTCCATATATTCAACATCTTCCAGCAAGATCTTCGTGCGTTCGACCACAAACGCAAGCACTGCGTCGTCGACTTCGTGCTGCAGCGTGTGGCCCGTGACGCGCGTCCCACGCGCAGCGAGTGTCTCGACGCGCTCTTCGACAATGTCACTGAACGGCCGCACGGCCGCCGCAACGCCAGTCGACGACGCCGATGTTTTGTGCGCCGAGGCGACTGGCGCAAGTGCACCTGGCAGCTGCGCAAACGGCTTTGCGTTGCTGCTGCTGCTGCTTGCGCTAATTCCCGTCCGTATGGCGTCGTCGACCTGCAGATTGCTTTTCAGCAACTCGCTCGATGCAACGCTGACGTTCACGACTTCAAAGCTCCCGGACGCAAGCCGGAGCAGCAGCAAGTGGCCGACAAACACGTTCTTGACGACGCGGGCGCCAATCACGTTTGAAACGTTCGTTGTTGACAAAGCGCTTGACGAACTGGATGGCGAAACGCTAAAGATGTGACGCACTGCGCTCTTTGGAAGACTTGTGAATTGCTTCCCACTCGCAAGCGCAAAGACCCAATGGACGTTCAAGACGTGAACACCGGTCGAGTGGAGACAATAGACGAGACGCGCGTCGGCGGGATCGCGAACTAATGCTGCACGGCCGCCCGAGTCATCGATCTCAAGGTGGAGACACTCGAGCAAGAGCGCTGGCAAGCGACGGCTTGAGCTACCAGCAGCAGCAGCAGTTGCTCCTCCAGCTTTAGTATTGCGCTGCTGCTGTTGCCACTGTGGACGGATCGGTGCGTCCAATAGCAGCAACTCCACGTGGCCGCTCGTGAACGCACGCAAGAGCAATGGACTTGCGACACGCGACGTTGTTGTCGATGGCATCGCAACAGCCAACAACGCATTCGCAACCGAACCACCACGGACGTTGTGCTTGTTCTCCAACATCGACACTGGCGTCGTCTCGACGCTGCCTTGCACTGCTAATGGCCACGTCTCGGGCGAAATGCCACTCACGTGCGGCAACACGCAGCGCATCATCGTCGTCGTCGAGGCTGTCGTATCGCTAGGATACGCCAGCGTCCACGACTCGTCGAGCCAGTACTTTTGTGACTTGAGCGCTGCGAGTTGCGCCACCAAGTGCGACTGGTCGTGCTTTGTCGTTGTCGCAATGCCAGTTGCTGTTTGCAATGCATGCGCAGCAGCAGCGTCGTCGAGCGCTTGTTTGATCTGTCGGACATGCGCGTCGACGTCCGTCCGCAACGCTGTAATCGTCGCCTGTGGTACGCGACAGTCGAACGGCACGAGCGGACACAATGCAAACACGCTGCCGTCCGAGCGCAGGATGTAGGCTGTAAACGCGTCCCATAGACGACTCGACGCTGCGCCAAACGCAAGTGCAGTTGTTGTAGGCGATGCGCCGGTCCCGTGGCCCGTAAACTGGCTCTGGCTCTCGCGCGACGCTTGTCGTATGCCAAAATCCAGTGCGTGGCGCTGCTCGGGCTTCGAGACGTCGCCTGCAGTGTAAAAGAGCGACAGCTCCTCGGCGTCCGAGAGCACGACAACGTGTGCGTCGCTCAGTGGATGCCACAGCGCATCCCGTACGGTCGTAAAGTATCCGACTTGCTGGACGGTCGCAGTTCCTAATTCCCGCGAGATCCACGCGACGGTGCGATGCGCACGCGCGCCATTGCGTTGCTGCTGGGCGTCAACGGCCTGCTGCACGCGCGTGAGCACGTCGACGTCGCTATCCGTAGCAGCAGCGTCGGGGAGCGTCACGACAGCCGACGAGCCGTCGGTAAACGTCGCACTGAAGCGCTCGGCTGTGCTGCTGTTGTTGTGCGTTGCACTGACGGGCGTTGCGAGGAACGACTGTGTGCGCTGGCTCGTTGCCAGCTGCTGGGCGTGGCTCACGACGCTCGAACGTCCAAGTGCATCGGCGACGTTGGGTGGGAGCTTGACGACTTTGACCCACGACCGCGCAACGAGCAGCACGTGCGAGTGGCTCGCGTTCACGCGCACGTGCTCGACTTGCGAGACTTCGTGCGGCGGTAGTGGCGGATCGAGCGTCACGTGTGCAAGTGAGTGCGCGGCTGCGACAAGTGACGACGCAGATGGCACTTTTTTCGGCACGTGGAGCAGGTTGAGAACGTACAGGCGGCCGGTCGCACCGACGAGCACTGCGTTGCCGCTCTCGGTCACGTCAAACGTGTTGAGGTGCACGTCCGTGTGCACGTCTGCGTACACGGGTGGCGGCACTGCGCCACAGAGCTCGAGGTTCTTGCGCAGCGACCAGTCGTCGCTGCTACTGTTGGTGGTGCTGGCGGAAGATGGCGCGGAAGTCGTTGCAGCTACTTGGTTCAAAGTGTTGAATGCGCTCGCGCTTGTGGTGCTGTTGCGACTAGTAAGCGTGCCGGTAGACATCGAGCCACCGAATGCTGGCGTCTGGTGTGTGGCATTCGTGGATGACGCTGTCGTCGAGGGCGGCGGTGCGGACGTGCTGCTCTTGAACCCCCACATCGTCTTTCTTGTAACTCGATCCGCAAGTGCTGCTGTTGGATGGCGGCTGTTATATCGTAGTGTTAACTTATTTAGCATTACTATAGTATCATGCATATATATTTGAGGTACAGAATACCAGTACAGTATACCAGTGCAACTAAGGGTACCGGTATACATCACCGGTATTTCGAAGTGCAAAAAGTTAAAACTCGACTCAGCTTTTAGTCTTCACATCAGACTAGTAACCCTCACCATAGCACGCCCAAGCCTGGTTCTTCCAACAGACGTACTCGCCACTGCTGCGCGCCTCGGCACTGATCTATTGGCTCCCCTTGCAGTGCTTTGCTGCGCGTAAGCAACCGACTCTGGTGCGCATAGATCTCTGGTAGAATACTCGCGTGCGTCGAGATCGCAGCCGCCGGAAGTTTAGACGCCGGTCTTCGAGTAGTTGCGTACAGACGATGCGCTGTCGCGGCGCTTGATCGCGTGGACCGATGTGATCACACGGTCCACCACGATGCTTGCTGCAGCGCTCGATGCACGGCAGATCGACTGGAGCGACCACTGCTCGCGCACATCATGCTTGGGCAGATTCTGGAGCAACGCAGTCGCAACACGAGCTCGCTGCAGCGCCAGCAGTTGTACGCTCTCGCAAATTTAGTCGAGAAAGTCGAACTCTATAGTAGATACTGGAAGTACTGTTCAGTATACGCTGTTGCTGCTATTGACGTGTCTTCGAGCAAACGCAAACATATTTATCTATTTCTATTAAAAGTCTATAAACAAAATTGCTCAGGCGATTGGCGCAACCTCGACATCTCGGATCTGCGTTGCCATCCCGACGTGTTTGTGTGCGAGACGTACAACGACAAGCAACGATGACCGACGAGCACACGAACGACGCAAATGCGACGACTCAGGGCCGCGTCACCGGCGTGATCGTGCCGCCGCCGGACATCCGTGCAGTCGTCGACAAGACTGCGCAATTCGTGGCGAAAAATGGCCGGAGCTTCGAGCGCAAAATCGCCGGCGAGACCGTCTCGGCCAAGTTTTCGTTTTTGCGCGAGAGCGACCCGTACCACGCGTACTATGAGCAAAAAGTGAGCGAGACCATTCAAGAGGGCGAGCGCGCGGCCGCGGCCGCAGCAGCTGCTGCAGCGACTGCGGCGCCAGCAGACAGCGATGCAAACGACAACAGCGCTGCCGCAACAAACACTAGCGATGCTGCTGCCGATGCAGCTGCAACTGATGCTGCAGTGCAAGCAGCACAGGCTGCCGAGAGCGGTAGTGCAGTCGTGATCGAGCGCCGCGCCGTCGAAGCTGCAACTGCGCAGTCGGTCAAGAAGATCAAAGAGACGCCGCAGTTGGCGCCACCGCCACCGGAAGTGTTTACGATCAAACACCCGACGCTCAGCGCACTCGACCACGAGGTCTTGCTGCTCACTGCGCAGTACACTGCGCTGAGTGGCACGTCGTTCCTCGAAGGTCTCGCGACGCGCGAGCAGCGGAACCCACAGTTTGACTTCCTCAAGCCGACGCATGCGCACTTTGCGTACTTTACAGCACTCGTCGAGAGCTACGCAAATGTGCGTGCACGCACCGAGCAGCAGATGAAGCGGTGCGTCCATTGTTGTTATGGATGGAGTCGATGTAGTCGCTTAAGTACGATTTTGCGTTTTGTATTACGAATTTGTTTGTGAACAAATGCGTACTTAACGATTGTTTTGCTTTTTGCTATTCCACATAGTATCACTGACGGCATGCACCGGATGAAAGTGCTCGATCGTTGCGTCTATCGGCTCGAATTTGATCGAACCGAGCGCGAGCGACAGGCGCAAGAAGCAGCTGCGAGTGACGCCGAGCGGTTGGCACTGGCGCAGATCGATTGGCGGGACTTTGTCGTCGTCGAGACGATTACGTTGGACGACGCCGAGGAGGAAGCAGCGGCAGCTGCAGCAGCCGCAGCCGCAGCGGCAGTAGAAGCAAATGGTTCAGATGACGACATGGACATGGACGACGACGATTCGGATGTCGAAGAAGCGAAAGCAGCGATCACTGTCGTCCGTGATTACGTCCCGCTTGGAACGACTGGCTCTTTAGAGGCAGCAGCAGCGCCAGCGCTCATGACGGTCGATGGGAAAGCAGTTGCGTCTGCGGATGCAAACGAACACATGCGGATTCTATTGATGAACCCCAAGTGGCGCGAAGAGAGCCAGCGCCACTTAGAGAAACAAAAAGAGAGTTCGTTTGCAGCTGGGACGGCAATTGCAGATTCCTTGCGGCGCTTTGCAACTAAGCGCGCCGATATTTTTGCGAGTTCGGCCGATGAAGAAGCGCGATTGTTGCATGCGACTGCTACTGCTGCGACATTGTCGAGTGGAACGAGTGGAGGGCTAACGACGATTGCTGCTGATGCTGCTGGAAGAACGAAAGCAAGTGACCAACAGCAACAGGAAGAAGAAGAAGTGGAACTGGCAGTCGATGCAATGGCCGACGATGACGACGATGACGATGACGACGATGACAACAAAGCAGCGACTACAGCAACAACAACAACAACAACAACGTTCCAGCCGCCACGTTCTCAAGCGTTCCGTCCTGGGTTTGCACAGCCAATGCCATTGCCTGGGACAGCGACAGGGATGTATCAACAGATGCAGTTGCCACCCGGTGTTGTCGCGCCACCGCCGCCGCCAGCAGCAGCAGCAGCGATGATGACGATGCACATGCAACACGCACCAGGGATGATGATGCAGCAGCCGCCGCCGCCTGGGATGCCAATGCCGATGCCGATGATGGGCGGTGTTCCATCGTCCATTGCGCCACCGATCGCTGCTGCTGGTGGCGCCAGCCACGCAGCGCTGCCGCCAATTGACAATGCTGAACCAGCAGCGAAGCGCCAACGGACAGACAATGCGCTACTGCCGGAAGCCGAGTTTGCAGCACTGCATCCAGTGCGTCTGTAGTGATTCTCTATTGTTTTTAGTATCTATCGTACTGACGATCGTGTCTGGCTCTCTATCGATGATTGTACCCCAGGGGACGCTCCAACTCGCGATCACGATCCCACATGAACCTGAACAGGCGCAATGGGCGTTGAATGGACAGACGCTGACAGTCGATGTCGACGTCTTAAGTTCGATCCGGACGATCAAAGAGCACTTGATGACGCTCTTGCAGCAAATGCCGATCAACAAACAGCAGCTCAAGAGTCCGCAGTTTGGGTTTTTGAAAGATTCGCTGAGTGTCGCACACTACAATTTCGTTTCTGGTACGACGTTGGAACTGAGTGTGCGCCAACGCGGCGGGCGGCGCTAATGAGAGAGATTAGAGTGTTGGTCGCAGGCGGTAGGTGGAAAGAAGAGCCAGTTCAGTCAACACTGAAAATTGACTTTGGTTGGCCATACACACTACACTGTATTGTGTCGTGCCTCTTCCGTTTCTCTCTCTCTCTCTCTTTCTCAAACATCGAGTTGCTCTTCGCGTACGTCGATCTCGTCAATGCATTTCGTAAGGTACTGGAGTTCGATCGCTAATTGTTGCGTCGTCTCGACGTCGTGCTGGTGGTCGTAGACGTCGCGCAATCGTGCGAGCGCTGCATCGATTTGCGTCGCGATCGTCTGACGCAAACGATCGAGCGTCGCAGCGTCGGTCGCATCATCAATCGCTTCGCTGGTGATTGCGTAATCGGATAAAGAAAACAATTATACTAGCGTCAGATCAGATCGACGAGCACTGACGGATGATGATGATGATGGTGTTCTTGTAATGTGAATGTTTACTCCATCAAACGAACCGAATCTCCATCGTCTGCATGAGCAGCGCAGGGTCCACGGCGGTGCTTGCGGTCTCCCCGAGTGCGTCAATGCCATCGAGCGACAGCTGGTGGAACAATGAATGAGAGAGAGAGAGCGTTTGTAAGAAAGAGAGAGAACCAGTGGACAGACGATGCCATCGAATGCCGTACGAGGTACTGCACGCGTGTCGTGGGGCTCTTGAGCACGTTGTACGCGTCGTTGATCAGCGCAGCGTTGACTGCCGAGAGCTCTTGCTCGACCTGCCAGCAGTGTGCATTGTATGCATTGCAAAGCGCCAGTCAAGCAGTGAACAGTGCATACAGCAGCTCGAATGAACCTTGCAGTAGTCACACGCACATGCGACTTGGCGCCAAATAGATCCGGATGGAGGCGCTTCTGGAGGTTCCAGTACGTTTGCTCCATCGTGCGCTGCTCGAGTGCAAACGTCTTTGGACTGTATGTGTGCGCAGTAACTGTCAGCAACTCGGTCCATGCGCTGTATACAGCGTTGTGGACACGGACGTACATTTGGAAGAGCTCAAAGTAGTCGCAGCCGCGCTCGGGCGTCATCGGTTGGATCGCGTCACAGTGTTTGCAAAAGAACGTGCAGCAGTCGGTTGCATGGTTGCACTTCCAGCAGTCCGCTGTGTTTGGTGTATGTGTAGCGATGCATCGAATCGCAGTGGTAGCACATGCATTTGTGTGATTGTGCGCATCAGTTGGGCGTGTGTCCTCACACACTGCATAGTAAACACAGAGCAAAGCCGCTCAGAGCTATGAGTACAAGTACTACGCACTCGTCTTGGCTTGCGCATGAGCAAACTGCCGCACAGCGCCGATGTGCGCTGCTGGCATCGGCGGTATTGACGCGCGGACAGCACATCGCACAACTTGTCGGAGCATTGCTGTCGACGATGGTGCTGTTAAATGGATTTGTTTAGCTGCCTACACTCAGTTTTTCCAAAGTGTTCTTTTTACTAGTATCGATATTAACAAAAATATTGTTTAACAATTAGTAATTGCCATTTTAGTCCAACACAACATCGCCACATGCTGCTGTTACTATCAACCTGCTCCCAATCTACTATTCGTCGTCCTTCATATCTGGCGGCGGGAACGACAGCACGGCTTTCTTGCCATTCAGCGTATCGCGCAGCAGCAAATTCGCTGCACGGTGGACGTCTAACTTGCCGCGCTTGACGTGGAACCCGCGCTGCTGCGCGTACGACTCACACAGTGCAAATGGCGACCACTCTGATACCAATTATCACCACATCGGTCAGTTTGTATCCAAAAACCATACAAACAACCACTCAAACAATAACACACCATCGGTATCGTCATCGTCGTCGATGCGCTTGAGCTTGTAGATCACGTGCAGTGGTGGAACGCAATTCTCTGCAATGAACCGCACGGCACTGAACGGTTCACGCGTCTGGGCGATCGGAAAACTCCCAAAGAGAATCTGCAACGCAATCGGGACATCAAAACGTGGAAACACAACGCCAGGACAGTCGCACATGACGCACTGCGTCACGCCATCGTCGTCTGGACGTTGTAGGAGGTCAATCCGATCAAAAAAGTGCGTCTGCAAGTGTTTTGTATGGCCAGGCGTCGCCGAGACGCTCACGAGTTTCCGACCAAACAGACTATTGAGCAAAGACGACTTGCCGACGTTCGGTTCGCCGACAAATCCGACGATCAGCGCATCGCGCTCGTCCAAACGTTCCGGGACGTCGCGCTCAGCGCGTGGCACAGCAGCACTGACGCTGCCAATCAGCTGGAGCAACGCAGCTGTGCTGATTTCCGGCTCGTTGAGGCTGTAGGCGAATACACGAATGCCGTACGCAGCGTATTGCTTTTCGAGATATACAATCCACGCAGCGACGCGGTCCGGCGCGACGAGATCTGCTTTTGTCAAGACGATCACGACGCGTTTTGATGGCCGATCGGCAACAATGTGACGAATCAAACGGTCGCTCAAGTGCAACAGCGGACACCGTGCGTCTGCGAGGTGGACGATCACTGCACTGCGGTCCAACACACGCCACAACTGGCGCCAGACTTCGAGGTTGCGCTCGTACAGATTGATCTTCGGGAGTGCAGGAGCCGCATCGTCGTCGTCGTCATCTGTATTGTCGGTTGTTACACGCTGCCGTTCAGTTGCAAGCGTCTGCTGTGCGTCTGCAAGCGCCTGTGTCCAGTGCAAGTACGCTTGCTGCTCCGCGTGTGCGAGATCGTCCGGTGACATGTCGCGATGCCACGTCGGTTTGAGCAAAATCGGCGGCTGTTGCGCTACAAATTGGATCCCAAGCGCGTAGATCGACTGGGAGTTGCCCGCGTCGGGTGCGTACTCGAGCGCGCGCGTGGCGTCGCGCTTTCGAGCATCGACTGCGGCTTTTGATTCCGTGTGGAACACCGTGCGGAGGTCCCGCCGACCGTCCTAGTGACCGACAGACGGCGCAACAGCCAAAGAGAGAGAAAGGTGCGCTGAGTGCACCGATGGCTATTTACTATTGCATAGAATGAATAGAAGAGCGGACCTGTGTGGTCGGTGGGAGCGTCGCAGTCACGAGCGACTCAGCTCGTGCAACTTCTGCGTCGGCTGCTGCATCTGCGTGCGTTTGTTCGTGCTGCGTGGATGCGTCCGCGTTGCTCCACGCCTCTTTCGCGCGGTTCTTCTCGCGCTTTGCTTGGAGCTGATTGCATGCGAGAGTACGACACGAATGTGTCAGTGCATATGCACGCTGTACGTGTACGTATGCACGTGCAAGCATGCACCTGCTGCTTCTTCGCTTTGCCGCTGAACGGCGTCTTGCGCGGCGCCATGTTGTACTTGTCAAAGTGTCGAGCAAATGCAGAACGTAATGGTAATAATGGGTGGCAAAATGGTAGAATAGATTTATATAGCATACTGAAAGCAAGTGGTACAGAAATACTTCAATTTAAACAACAGGAGGTTAAATGCAAGTAACCTCGTAGCTACACGGACGAACGTTGCGGCGCATCGACTCGCGATTGCGCTTCCGTCGGACTTCTGCTGGGTCGTCGGTATCGACGAGCGGCAGCAGTAGCTTGCCACATGCGAGGTTTGCGTGCGACGCACGTCTTTCACGACCGCTGGAGCTGATGCGCGGACGACAAGCGACGCGCACCACTTCGTTCCGCAGCAGCGGCGGCCTGCGCTGCTGCAGCCGCTGCGGCGACGCTCGAGCTCTTGTTCACAGTCGGGACGAACGTACAGTCGCGCAGTTCGCGCTCATCGCGCAGACGCGCAAGTCGTGCGTTGCGTTTCTTGACGTAATCTGGATCGTACAGTCGACTCGAGACGCCGCCGCCTGTAATGTCGGTCTTTGTCGACGCAAGCGACCCAACGGAGCTCCCAAACGAATCGATCGATGAGATCGACAAGCGTTTGTTGAGCGAGTGGGCGGTCGCCGCCGCGGTCCCCGCTGCTGAGAACTGAATTGCGAGGTTCTCCTGTCGATCGCGGATCGCCCGTAACTTTTGTTCACGCGTCTTGTGGTAATCCGACTGGTACAGACGCGAGAACACAGCGCCACCGTCGGTTCGTGCCGACATCTTCGACGTCTGCGACGTCCCAGAGACGACCGACCCCGCAGCGTTGCGGCGCTTTGAGAGGTCGTGTGGCGTCGGCAAGAGCGAGATGTTCTCGCGCGTAAGCGCAGCGACGCGCGTTGCTGGTCGCGGTACTGACGACTGACCGCTACTGCGGAGATTGTAGTGGCTGTCGCGGCGCTTCGGTGGCGGCGTCACGAGCCCCGCGGACGACGACGTCGACAAACGCCGTGGGTCGTAGATGCCGTGGAACGACGGCGACTGCTTTAGCAGTGTGTTCCTGCTTGCAGCAGTGCGCGGCGCGCGGCTCGGACTGCGAAACGAAGCGAATGACGACGCCTCGAGGTCGTCAAACAGTGCAGTGCTGCTGCTGTCGTCCAGGTCGCTGTGGGTGTTCTCGCGCGCACCGAGGTTGCCACGCACAGTGCCTTGTAGCAGCTTCACGACTGCAAGCAGCTCCTGGACGCTCGGGAGCGCGCGGTCCTCGCTCATGTCGATCATGCTAAAGCGCCGTGTGAATGTGCTGGATTGTCCTCCTCCTGCTGCTGCTGCTGCTGTCATGGATGCGAAAGACGACGATGGCGACGGTGACGATGTGTCGAGACTGCTGCTATGAGACGGTAGTGCACCGTTCGCAGTAACGAGTGTGTCCGTGGTGTGCATGCTCGCGACGTCCGCCATCGCGTCTAGCGTCTTGTTGCTCGTTGCTTACTGCAGCGTTGCACTTGTGGTTGATCGATCCTGATCAAATTTGTATGTAAAATATATTTTCGCTAAACGTTCTCTATAAAAAAGCCAGCAAATCAGCACAGCGCAACGCAACATTACAGAATCCGACTCGATCAAAAGACCGACTGTCTATGTTGACAGCAACAATTGACAACAGAGCAAGTCGTACAGTCGCGTGTTTGTATCCAACAGACTCTCTCTCACTGACGTAACTGAACTGCCTGCAATTGCCCACAATCATCTCCAGTACTACCCTGTGTGCATGTGTGTCTATGCTGCATGCGACCAGCAACAGCATATGCCGCCACCCTACAACTCGAGCAACAGGCGACGCGGGTCAGCGACTGCGTCCGCAATTGTCTTGAGGAACGTGACGCCCTCACGCCCGTCGATGATGCGATGGTCGTACGTGAGCGACAAGAACATCATGGGACGAGGGACGATCGCGCCATTCACGACCGACGGCCGCATCTGGATGCCGTGGACGCCCAAGATCGCAGACTGCGGCGCCGTGAGCATCGACGTGCTGAGGAGCGAGCCCTGGACGCCGCTGTTCGAGACTGTGAACGTCCCACCTGCGAGATCTTCGACAGCGAGCGACCCATCGCGCGCTTGTTCGCCGAGCGACTGGAGCGTCTTCTCAATGTCCGCAAGCCCGAGCTGCTCGACGTTGCGGATCACTGGGACGACGACACTGTGTGTGGGAGAGCAACAAGTGGTTTTTGACATACGTGAGAACGCGTATGAGTGTATCAAACGAGCCAGCACAACAGACGCACCCACGCTCGGACGCAACTGCGACGTTGATGTCGACAAAGTCGTTGTACACGATCTCTTTCTCGTCCATGTCAATGACTGCATACAAATAGCAAATATACACCCATCCATGCAAATGCACATGCGTCAGTGCGTGTCAAAAACCACTCGAGCTTACCTACATAAAACTCTATCATACCAAAAACCACACACTAAAAAACCACAACACTCCAATCAAAAACCATTCCACCGAAACAAAACGCATCCCAAAAACCACTCCATGCAAAAACCACCCACATACACGAGTTCACCGCTGGGACGTGCTGCAGTGCAAATGCACTCGCTTTCAAGAACGTCGACATGATCCCGAGCTCAACACCGTGCGCTTTCGCAAAGCTTTTCCCCAAATCGTCCCGCATCGCCAACAGATTCGCAACGTCGCACTCCTGGAACGTCGACAGCATCGCTGCCGTGTTCTGCGTGTCTTTCTGCCGCTGCGCTGCGCGGACTTTCAACACGCTCATCTGGACGCGCGTCTCGTTGCGACTGAAGCTGCTAAACGTGGTTTTTGGAAACAGTGGTGCAGTCGACGCTTCTGGTTTCTTCTCAGTTGCTTTCGAAGCGTCAGGTTGCTTCTTTGTCGATGGTTTCGACGCCTCTGGCTTCTTTTCTACTGATTTCTTCTTTTCTGCTGCCTTGTCTGCTGGTGTAGACGACGATGACGCAGCAGCAGGTGCGTCGGCCGCTTTGTCGAGTTCAAACAGCGGCGCACCGACCTGGACAACGTCGTCGAGCGACGTGAGGACGCGCGTGACGCGACCACTGAATGGCGCATTCACATCGACGCTGACCTATTGTTACGAGACAGGCATGAGCGATTTGACAATTGTTTTGGGACAGCTGTTCTATAGGTAAACGCACTTTGTCGGTCTCAACGACGAGCACTGGCTCATCTGCACGGACGTAGTCACCGACGTCTATAGAATGGAGACAACAAGTCAGTCGGTATAACGCATACAAAGAGAGAGCCAGTTGATAGCGTAGACGCACTCTTAAAAATCGTCACGACTGTTCCTTCCGAGATCGAATCGCCCATCGACGGGACGTTCACAGTCGCAAGGTCCTCAGCTGCTGACGACGACGACGACGACGACGACGCTGGCTCTTTCGATGCCTTTGCGTCCGATTCTTTCGATTCTTTCGGTTCTTTCGGTTCTTTCGTTGACTTCTTGGCCTCTGTCGACTCGGACGACTCGGTGGATGATGCACTGGCTCCTTTTGTCACGCGAAAGAGTGGCGCACCGACGTTCACGTTGTCGTCGATCTTTGCAAGTTGCGAGTCGAGGACGCCAGCAAACGGTGCACGGACGTCGACGCTGACCTGAACAAGAGATATGGGACGAGTACAGTTGACGCAAGACGATAGCAATTGATTTGAGACAAAGATTCGTGAGCGAGCAAAAGCCAATGTGCACAAACAGAAGATGTTCCACATCTATTGTACCTTGTCGGTCTCCAGCACCACGACGACTTCATCCACTTCAACAGCATCGCCCGGTGCTACACGTGATATAGAGCCAGAGTCAATATGCGTGTTGTAGCAGTATTGAACGGTAGAGAGCCAGATAGCGCAATACGCACACTTGAGCCACTCGACGACCGTTCCTTCCGAGATCGAGTCACCCATCGACGGCACCGGCACATCTTCCGACGACGATGCTGTGGTTGAGAATGTAAGAAGAGAGTGAGAGCCAGTCAGTTAGTCGGCTGTCCTGTGGAGAAGTGGTGCTTGTAAGTACAAAACGGACGTACCGGACGAGAACATGCGCACAGCAGTTGATTGGAAGCTGTGGATTGCGTCGAGTGACCATTGTCATAATAGTTTGGATCAGCCCTCCTGCATCCACCAAGCACATCACACTAACGCCGACATCGCACCTCGAGGATGGACGCGCAACAGCAGCTTGCAGCACTGAGAACGAGCGAGCAGATGCTGCGCCTGCGTGGATGCGTGCTACAACGGCTGGTGCAGCCTGTTGACCGCGATGAGTGCAATGCGTCACCACACCAGCACGACAAAACAAGTATCAAGATTGTAAGTCGCGAGCGCCATATGAGCGCAGTACACTTGCGAGCGCGCATACAGCACTCCTGTACGCACCGAGGTGTTTGCTGCAGCATTGGCGGCTTGGATGCGGCGCGCAAGGACGCGGCCACGCGCACGCATGGTGCGGCTGATTGCTGGGAAGTTCATCGCGACGATGGCGCTCGCTAATTTGTCTGCTTGCAGTTTGATCTGATGAGTTTGTCAAACAAAGGGAGTTGTGGCAAGCCACACAACTCAATACATTTCACATTTGTATGCGCTAATATTTTGCATTTTTAATGACATAAATTTAGCAACAGAAATAACCATTGAATCGACACAAAGCTCAATCAAGTTATCATCGCCGTCAGCGTGTGATTCGCAGCATCAGCAAACGTTGCTCCACGTCTGTTGCCTGCCTGTCGAGCGCAACCTGCATCCACCTGTCAACACCAAACAGCCCACAATACACACAGCACATCTCACACAGCCATGTCGAAGCAGCGGCGCAAGAGCACGGGTCAGATCGCCGGACAGAGTGCGATCACGACGTTCATTGGCGCCGTGCAGTCCAAGGTCGACGAGAACGTGCAGTTCAAAGTCCCGTTCCTGCCACTGACGTCGCCCGAAGAGCCGACACCAGCTGCATTTCGTGCCGACTTGCCGCTGTACGCACACCAGCAGCGGTCGCTCTACCGCATGCTACAGATCGAGTCGCGCGACGCGTCGGTCGCAAAGTTCAACTTTGGCATGTTGGACTATTTTTCGAAAGGCGGCTGCCTCGCCGACGACATTGGCATGGGCAAAACCGCGACGATGCTCGCATTGATCGTGTCCGAGCCGATCAACGTCACGCTCGGCGGCAACCTCCTCGTTGCGCCGTCGCACTTGCTCGCACAGTGGGAGCTGGAGGTACGTAAGTTTGTCCAACCAGGTGCGATCGACGTCGTCGTTGGCTTGCGGACATATCTCTCGATGGATCGCACTGCGATCTCCAATCGGACGCTCGTGCTCGTGGGTGTAGACGAAGCCATTGCGTCCCGAGCGCACTACTACGACTACCACAAGCTGTACCCACGGGAGATCGGACCGCGTGGCCATGCGATGGCAGTCGATGCTGCTGCGCTTGTAGAATATAAAGCAGCTGCGACATTCGTGAGTAAAGCGTACTCTGGTATTGTGTGGGTCACGCCGTTGCATCTCCCCGAGAAGCCGTGGCGCCGCGTCGTCTTCGAGGAAGTCCAGGACCTCGTATTGCCAGGTCGAGAAGCGCAGGATTGTTTTATTCAATTGACACGACGCTGCGAGCACGTGTGGCTGATCACTGCGACGCCATTCCCTGAAGCTGCGGACTCGATCTACGCAAACAACCAACTCCTGGGCTTCAAGCGCTTGCGGTTGTTACCGCACGATCCAGCATTCGATGCAATCAAACGCAATTTGTATTTGCGGAACTGCGCACAAGTGAAACAAGCAGCAATTACCGACCGGATCCGCGTCATCGAAACGTACGTGAGCGTCGCGCTCCACCCACGTGAGCTGCTGTTGTACAAGATTGAATGCTTGTTGGCACTCGGCAAGTGCAGCAATCGCAACAGTAGCAGTGACAACGACGACGATATACTCGACATTAGCGCCGAGAGCGTCGCAGCAAACGATAGGAACGCGTCGATCGACAAAGCGAATAGAGCCAGCGAGACAACAACAGACGTCTGGCGCGACGCGTTCGATGCGGCGCGCCAGAGTTGCGTCCACGTCGGGATCTCGGACCGCGTGCTCGAGCGCGAGCGCGTCCGACGCGAAGGCGAAGCGCTCGCAACGATCGCGCCAGAACTCGTGACAGCGAAGCCACCAGCGCAGGTCTACAAGAACGAAGTGTACCACCTCGCACGGCAACGGGCGGTGGTGCAAATGCGCAAGCGCGACGTCGAGACGATGGAGCGCGCGACGCGCAATACCGTTGCGATCTGTCAGACGATTGCGCATCAAGTGTATTCGACGATCGCGGAGTGTTTTGCCGACCGGGATGCGTCTGGGTTGTCTCGATACTTTAGTCATACAAATGGCGAGACGAACGACGGGTTCCGCATGCTCCGAAGTCATTATGGAACCGCTGGCAAAATGTCGTCCCATAACAATAGTCAATACATCGATCCGACCGAATTGATTCTGTACAGCGACGACGAGATCGAGCACTACTTGCGCAAGTTTTGGGACACGCCAGCAAAGCTTGCACGGCTCGCTGCGATCATGGAAACGACGCTCACCGAGCGCTGTCCACGCGCACGTGTCGCTGTCGACGAGCAGCTCGCAGCATTGACCGAGTGCCTCACGATGAAAGACAATTTGGAACAAACGGCTCTGGCGGCCGAAATTCCGTTTTACGGCAGTAAAATTACGCATTTGGTCGAATTCCTAAGTCGTTTACGACAAATCAAAGTCGTGATCTTCACAATGTGGCCAGCAGCGTTGCGTGTGATCGAGTCTGCGCTCCTGGCAAACAACATCTCGTGCGCCAAGTTTTTATCGCACCAGTCGAGCGCCGTCAAGTCGTCGCAAGTGCTGTCGTTCCTCCATGGAAGCGTCGAAGCGCTGCTGCTCAACTCACTAACGAGTGCGAGTGGCATCAACCTCCAAGTCGCGTCCCACGTGTTGTTTATCGACCCTGTCGGCTACAGCGCTGCACAGGCGAGTACGTTGGAGCAGCAGGCGATCGGGCGCGTCCTGCGCATGGGCCAAGTCCATCGAGAGGTTGCTGTTGTCCGGTTCGTTGCCGAACAGACGATGGAAGCGACACTCTACGACGAGATCCACGCGGCAACAGCGCGCGCAGCAGCTGCGAACGATTCGTTCTTTGACGGCAACGATGCAACGAATGCGTACGTATGTGATGGGTTTGATGCACCGCTGCGCCGCGTCGTGCGCATGGAGATCCGTGGCGAGCAGCGCAATGTAGTGGGTAGCGAGAATGAGAGTGAGAGTGGGAGTGAGAGTATACTAAACAAAGCAGCAGCAGTAGACGACGAGGAGATTGAGATTGAAGGCGCCATGTCGCTGGAAGAAGCGATCCATCGACGCATTCAAGCAGCCGCAGCGACTGGCGTCGTGTTTGATTTGACGCACGACGACGACAACGATGCAGCCGACAATGAGACTGCGTTGCAGGTGCAGCTCGCTGCAGCAGCCGCGCAGGATGCAAGGAACGCACAGCACCGCAAGCGCAAGCGGACGTTGCGATCGACAGAGGAGACTGGACACGATGACGAGGATGAGGACGAACCGACAGCAAGTGATCCGTACGCAATCGTACGTGTCAAGTGTGAGCGCGTAGCAGCAACAGCAGTAGCAGGAGGTGGACAGTGACAGACGCACGTAGCAATCGACAGCACGGCAATGCAAACGAAAGGTACATCCACATTTGGGCAACAACAACATTAGTTCTCCAAGCATGTCAAGACGGTAGCTTTGTCGCCTAGTTGACGCTGAGTGTATGACATCGATCAGGCATGCGAGACCGCCAAAACGAAAGTGCAGCTCAAGTACACTAACAGAGAGGTTCGCTGCTGTGTACGAGCCAATGGAGATTGCTGAGCCAGCAAGAGGTTCATACGTTCTACGCCTCTGCCATTCTACCAAACACTCTCCTGACTAACACTAGTGCATTCAAGCACTCTGAAGATTCGGAGGCGGACGTTGATGTGGACGATGGCGTGTGGTATGTCGTTGTCGTCGGCTGAAGCGCGTGGATCTTCCGTTCGCAGGCGGCGGCACCTACGACGACGCTTGGTCACTTGCTCGATGGCACAGCGCCTGTGAAGCGCATCGGTGCGCCATGTACGTTGCAATCGACCACAACCATTGATCAGATAGAGTCGACGATGGCGCAGATGAGGTGGTAGTGACA
>JAADXH010000027.1:0-59954 GCA_023337595.1 Globisporangium camurandrum
CTCGGCGGCATCCCGTGGTGCCTCGTGCACGAGAAGCACGGCATCTCGCTCTTCCGCGCCGACGTCGGCAACAACGTGCCGTGCAACGTCCACGCCGTGTGCAAAGTCACGTGCGAGATCGAGGACGTCGCCGAGTCGATGATCACGAGCTCGACGCCAGCGTACACGCGGATGATGGAGATGCTGTCGTCGGACTTCATCGAAGGCGCCGTGATCGAGAACATCGTCGAGCCAACGGCGCTTACGCCGCATCGGTACGTCGGACTCAAGTGGGTAGCGTTCAAGAGCTCGAGCAAGTTCACGAAAGACCGGGACTTTACGATCCTCGAGTACGTCGACATGATCGAGGACGACCAGGGCCAGAAGATCGCTGTGCGTGTCATGGAGTCCGTCGCGGTTCCAAAGACGTCGCGCTTCGCCGAGTCGCAGACCAAATACGTCCGCGACGTCGTGCCGCTCATGGGGTTCATGTACCACACGACGAAGAAAGCCGGTGAGCTCCGGATGACATACACGTGCAACTTTGACAACGGCGACCTCCCGGCGTGGGCCGCGAACTCAGCGATTCAGTCGCACGTTGAGAAGTGCATCAACGGCATTCTCAAGTACATTGAGACGTTCCGTGCGAAGAAAGAGACGATCGTGCTGCCGCAGCAGGTCATGTCGATGTGCGAGCAGGACCACTGCAAGGTCTGCGAGCGCAACTTTTGCGTTTTGCGGCGTCGGTACAACTGCCTGAAGTGCGGCGAAGTCATCTGCAGCAGCTGCAGTCGCTTACGCAACGCCGTCGTGCCGGACCATGGCGAGCGCCAGCTGCGCGTCTGCACGGCGTGCGTGCTCGAAGTGCGCCGCGTGACGCGCAATGCGACTGACTCGCCGCGTGCTGGCACTGCGTCCCGATCGCCCAATCACGATAGCTTCCTCAGTCTGCGCAACACGGCGAGCAGCAGCAGCAGTTCAACTGTCCGTGACGGCAGCGTCGCGTCGACGATGACGCTCAACTGCGCGTCGCCTGCCAAGCAAGTGCATCAGCAACAAAGCGTCGACTCGCCAGCAAAACCGAAATCGATGCTGCGTACGCACAGCTTCACTGCGCCAACGAAAGCTTCAGCGAGCAGCAGCGATGGTGACGCCGGCACACCGAAGCGTCGGTCGTACGACGATCTGCTCGAGCCCGTGCGCAGTCGCCTCATGGAGCACACGGCGTTCTCGGCGAACCCGGAGGTCATTGAGATCCCGAAAGCGAGCTTCCCCCTGCGGTCGCTCAGCGACGGTTTCGTCATGCGGAAAGGCAATTTCTTCACGTCGCGGCGCCGCGGGAGTCCTGCAGACCTTGCGATATCGGTCGATGCGTTCAAGCAGCACCAGCATCGCATGGCGGGTGGGAGCAGTGGTGGTGGTGGCAACGCCGACGCGGAGCTTGAGGACAGCGACTATACCGACACAGACGAGTCGCTGCGGCAATTCGAGTACTTTTCGACCTCGACGTCGATCCGAACGGGCGGCACGAGCAGCGGCGCCAACTCGGCGTGCTCAAGTCCCACGAGCGGCGCACAGTCGCCCGTGTCGCTGACAGCAGCAACCGCCCGCCACGCTGCAGCAATGCGCTCTCGCCGGCAGCTGCAGACGACGTCGTTGGCGCTCGAGGGTCTCTTGTCGCCACTCCATGCGACGCAGCCGCTGATTGAAGACGGCACAAAGTCCCGCAAGCAGCTTGCGTTCGAGAGCAAGGAGCGTCCGCAGCAGCAGCATGCCCAGGTGTTCCCCGCCATGTCGATTGAGACGAAAGCAAAGCTCGATGCTGCGATCCGACACTCGCAGACGATCATCGACGACGCAGCGTACGCGAACAACCTTGCACAGCACGCACGGAAGCTGTCGCACCACCGCGTCATCGCACTCCAGCGCGAGTACGACGTCGCGCCGCCACAGCAGCAGCCGCAGCTCACAAACAGTGCGAGTCAGAGCACGACGTGCAGCTTCAGTCTGAGTCTCTCGAGCAGCAGTGGCAGCTGCAGTAGCAACCAGCTCGAAACGACCAGTTCGCGTCGCGTAACAACGACTGTCCAAGCAACGACTGTCGGCGTCACGCTGCTCGAGAGCAGTGACCTCGACAAACAGGTCGACGTGCTCACGCGCGCGCTTGAGAAGGTTGCAAAGCACAACAGCCACGACCGCAACAACCAGCTTAGCGACGCTGACCGGCGGTGCCACGCAAGTAGCTCCTCGATCGCCAAGGCTGCGCCGACGACACCTACGTCGTCAAAGCATCATCGGGAGAAGACGCGCGCGTCCAGTCGAGACGTCCGGCCCGCAAGTCGAACCACCAGCGTAGGCGTGAGCAAGTGAGCACGTGAGTCCGAGCACAACAGTACAATAGTAACAACAACAGACAGTCAGAGAGAGAGCGAGAGCGACGAAACCGAACAAATCAAATCGCACCATTCCAACCCCAGCACACTGTTGATCCGTGAGCAACACCAACAACTGCAGTGTAAACGTCGTTGTCGTATGTATTGAAAGCAAGAGATGAACACACGTCGAGCTCTACCAGCCATTGTGTCTGTACTACTATCGCCTACTCGCTCATCGTCGTCCTTCAGCCGCTACTAGTGACGACCGATGCAAGAACACTCCTCGAATCACTGGCGCTTGCCGTTGTACATGCTCTTCGTAATGTCCGGGAACCGAATGAACGGCGGGTACTCGTTCCCGCCCTTGCCGTCCGTGTAGACGTCCTGGAACGCAGTCTTCTCGGCGGGGCGGCCCGACGCTTTTGCTTCTTTCGTCGCTTTCACGACCTCAGCACGCACTTCTTTTTCAATCTCCTTGATCTCATCGGCCGTCGCGAGGTCGTGCTCCAACAAGCGCTTCTTCACGCTCTCGATCGGGTCGCGCGACGCACGCATTTGCGAAATCTCGTCGCGGTTGCGGTACGTCACGCCTGGGTCCGACATCGAGTGTCCGTGGTACCGGTACGTGCTCATTTCGACGTAGATCGGTCCGTTGCCGTCGCCGCACCACTTCTTGAGGAACCGCGTGCACTCGCGCACGGCGAGCACGTCGTTGCCGTCGCACCAGATGCCAGGGATCTTGTTCCCCATCGTGTAGTACTCCGTGTTCGACGACGACCGCTCGACGGACGTCCCCATGCCGTAGTGGTTGTTCTCGATACAAAAGATCATCGGGAGCTTCCACAGCGCGGCCATGTTTGCTGCTTCCCAGATCTGTCCTTGGTTCGCTGCGCCGTCGCCGTACATCGAGATCGCACATGGCATTGGGCCGTCGCCCGTATGGTTGTACTTGCTGGCGAACGCCAAGCCCGCGCCGACTGGCACTTGTGCGCCGACGATGCCCTGACCACCGTAAAAGTTCTCCTTCTTGTTGTAAAAGTGCATCGACCCGCCTTTGCCGTTCACGGCGCCGGACTCAGTGCCAAACAGCTCGCCCAAGACTTGCTTGACCGTGCCACCGCGCGCCAACATCGTGCAGTGGTTCCGGTACGACGTGATCCACGAGTCCGACCGGTCGAGCGCTGCTTCAACACCCGTTGCAACGGCCTCTTGGCCATCGTACAAGTGGCAAAAGCCACGAATCGTGCGGGACTATACAAAAGTGAGGGGGCGTTACATCATATGTGTGAATGTGTGGAAACGAACGAGAGGGAACGAAGAGAAGCACGCATGAAGACGCACCTTGTACTCATTGTCGCACGTGATCTCCATGCGGCGCATCGTGTACATGAGGCGGTAGAATGCGAGGAGCTCGTCGCGGTTCGACACGCCGAACGTCTCGGGGCCGCTCTCGAGGTTGTGGAGCTTGAACGGCTGGGCAAAGTCAAACTTGACGTCGCCCGAGTTACTCGCCGCTGCGCTGAACGAGCGCGCGGCGGCTGCGGGCGTGAGTGCCGCCTTGTGTGCGCGCACAACTGCACCGATCGACTGGCGCAACATGGCGAAAATGAGAGAACGAGGGGGAGGATCAGCGCTTTGTGGTCTGCGTAGAAGAACGAGTTCTGCTTGGGTGGCGGTCGCGGTCAAATTCGGATCAACGGCTGCTTGGAAATCAACGATCACAAAATCGATCGTAATTGACGTCATCGTCCAAACATGTGCGTGTCGAAACGTCCAAAGATTGAGTATGTTACAGTTTACCTTGGATTTGTAGGGCCTTACGGGAATCATCATTTTAGCTCTTCTGTTGTCAAAGAACTCGTATTTACTGAAATCAAAAATATGACTGTTTGTTGGGTGAGATGACAACAATGATGTATGTGCATGTACGTAGTATCTCTTTATTGTACTTAAAAACAGAATATCAGAGGATTGTTTTGTACAGCCTCCCTACATGTATCCCTGTTGGTCTTTACAGTGGAGCTACGGTATTAAAATACGATTCCTATTATTCTACCCTTACAATGCACAACTTTGTCCGCCACATGCATGAAAGCGATATTGAATAAACATTGCCATTGTTCATTTATTTTGTACTAAAAACATACGGGACCGTAAATGTGTGCAGTACCGCAAACCTTTATCGATATAGTTAAGTATATTTTGAACGCTTCCATATACAAATGATATATATCTTAGCGTATATGCGTAATGCTCGATCCCAGATGCTTCAAACAAAATCTAGCCATGAGTATAATAATATGAATTGGGAAGGAGTGGGCTACACACCAAAATAGTATACTGTGGATAAATGGACAGGAAACGTTACTGAACGAACATACATGAAAAGCAAGATGAAAACCGTCTATTTTATTGACTGTGTACACGACAAGACTTGAGACTATCTTTGCAGGTCACCCGTTGAGAGTAACCCGTCAAGGACCACCCGTCAAATTTGTCATCGAGTTCACCGAGCACGTCTTTTCGCTCTCCTTTCCTGTTTCAATATACTTGTTGTTGACCACTTCATTATCGTTACCGAGTATGCAGATCTGACAACAGCTATTTCAGTTTTTTTAAATGGGGTTTCATGTAATTTATGCGACGGTTACAAAAAGTGTAATTACAGTACGTAGAGAGTGATTCGATAGAAAAGTTGCTGTGTTGGACGCAAATCAATCTTTTGCTATAGTATAAACCAAATACGCAAAAAAATACTTCGCATAGAAAAATAGGGCTTGGGAATGATTGTGCATGGAGATACACTATGCGGTGTACAAACCTTTTGGAAAATGCTCCATGTTCCGTCATGGAATCTGCATTATATGAATGTATTTGCGACACATGTGTTCTTGAGCGTGCACCATCTGTACTAAGCATTCCAAAGATATTAAATTGCACGCATAATATATATACTCCACATACAAACATGTACCCTGGTTGCAAGACCTTTTACCTTTAGAATATATTATATATCATATATGTAGTTTACGTGGGACACCGATGTTCCTAAACGAAAAGCTCTACCGCTACTGTGAATCATCCTAACACTCTTTTTTCAAAGTACTTTCTGCTTAGTTGTCTGAAAGAACTATAAAATCTGCGCTAGCTTTAATATACTTTCGAGACTTGTTTTTGGTTATGATTTCTTTTTGAGGTTACATGCAAATCTGTATGTGTCATTGTGTGCTCGGGTAGCTATGTTGTGGAAATTGAGTATACATAAAATGACTCGTAAATTCCTAAGACGATTATTATAGCGCCTTTACAAATATTAAAAGGTACAAGAATACACGCCAAAGAAAATGCATATTTTCAAGATGGGTATCAAGTCCAAAATTCCTATCTGTACAAAGTTCAAGTAGGTGATATTATAAAGAATCGTACTAACAACACGTAGCTACTGTACACCCACCATCAATGTGTATGGTGGGAAGAACTTCTTTATTAGACATTTTGTGCAAACTTCGTTATATACTCCGCGTGCTCTGGTTAGCTTTTATATACACAAGTAATTAAAATCAAATGTATCGAAATCACAAACTCTAAATACGCACTCCCACTACATAGGCGCTGAGTACAGCAGACTCACAAAATGTTACAAAATAAATTATGCACCGGATGTACCGTAAAAAAGGGAGGGTTTGTTTTGACAACCTCCGTTATGGAATCTGCGTGATCTATAGGTATATGTGACGCATGTGCGCACAGGTGAGCAAAATGTGTACTACGCATTCCGAGGGTATGTACATACAGAAATATTAGTACATATGTTACGCAATATATAATTACACCACGTAATATGTATCCGAATTGCTGGGATGTTCATCTTGAGTTTATAAATATGGAATTTACGTAGGAATATGAAGCTGGGCGTACAGTAGGTTGATTTCGTCTACCACAGTCCTTAACGACAGACATTCCATTTATCAGAAAGACTGTATATGAGGTCACATTCAAACATGTAGTTAAATCCTGCTGCCTTGGGCATGCTCAACTTAGACAAATCGATAGAAATCAAAAATTTCGAAATAGCCGATATCGCAATTGAATGCTCAACTAAAGCAATTATTTAACAAATTCAAAAACATGCTACCTACACGATACGCGTCTAGCAGACAAACCAAGATTTATATAATCGAGTGCTACCGTCCACGTACCTGAGACGAGACACACCACGTATCGTCCAAGATTTGTCCATAGTACAAAAACTGATTTATGACTATAAGGGAGTGCAGTCTCGGCGATTTATTGTGCTCGTTTCCGCCCTAAACTATCAACTGCTTTCTCGTACACCTCACCAAAATAGAGTGCACCACACGAATTTTGATGTGCGCAATACCATGGTGAATTTCCGCCAAATCATTTTTGATAAATGTATTTCATTTCTTGTGGTTCACACTAAACACGAAACAGAATGCATGTACACTCGCTCAAGTCCACATATTGTCCACGTATAACCGACGTAATGCCACACGTCGTCTAGAGGAAAACACGTTGCTTAGACACCGCTCGAGCGTGGTCTTCTGATATCCACTCATTATTTGCGAATCTCGTTCACTTTTCATCCACTTTTTGAAGTCACATGCGTGGTCGAAACGTGGAATTGCGACTTGGCGTCATCTACGCATTGTCCACCTATCAAAGAAATATATCGTGGACAACTCGTGATCGTCCGGCTTAGTGAAATTCAGATGCACGTAAGTAAGACAAGACACGTAGATGAGGGAGCCTATATCATTGATCATGTCAGTTAGCTACACGCATTTCGCTTGATAATTACCCCTTCACTTTGTCACTCACAACAAAATTGTTACTCAATGCCACGCATCACATTAACACACTCACTTACTCACATTATCACTCCTGTATTCACTCCTTGGTTTCCTACATAATCGCATTTATTGGTTCCTACGTACTTACATATATGTATATCATGTCAATAAGTCGTTATGACTTAGGCATGTACATACGTTTGCACTGTTAAGGTCACTTATATAGACATCATAACCCAAACTGACTTTTTGCACTATATTAGGTATATATACAAATTCCAGCCATTAAATATATGTATGATCACGACCGCCACGCAACAACAGTTCAAGTATGGCACAAGCAGAAAGAAACAGGAAACGCGTTTTATATACACAAATATATCAATGTATCGAATACGAATCGTGCGTTGGTGATATGTAAAGCATCGCGGATGGCAGCATGACGTAGGTTCTCAAAGATCGTGTGGGATCTACAGCTGCAAACTTCCTGTGAATTGTACACGCTGAATACAACGATGATTAGGTATAGTCCGAGTGCTGTCCAATAAGTGTCCAGCGTTTGTCCTTATGGACGTGTCAAAGTACAGCATGCACCATGTTGATTTGAGAGCTGAGTGCGGTACAAGGGAGTCGCATTACGCACAGGCATACTGCGCTCGCGAACCGCATAAAACTAAAGTATGCGTTCGAACGCGCTGTCGGCAACAATCCACGTATCGGCTACGTCATGACTGCGTATCGTCCACGTATGAGTCCATGCACATACGATTCACCCAAACACAGAAACACACACGCAAGCGCAGATGCCCTGCAACAACAAACACACATCAATGACAAGTACGCACGTACGTAAATCAAACGAGAGGTCAGTATGCAGTAGCACGAGCAGTTACGATACAGCTTGCATTCGTTGGCGTGGGACACCCTGTGATTATTGAGTGAAATGTATAAAATTGTTAGTATGTGCACATGAATACTTTTGCATTTGTGCGCACCACCGTAAGTGTCGTTGCGTTCACGAGCGAAGTAAACGAGTTGAATGAGCAGATCGACACTACACGATGCAATGCGTCACCAACACTGATACGCATTGATTCCGTGCACGTGATTGAAGCGAGTGCATGTACCTCGACGCAAAACTTCATCTAAACCCTGCGAGTTTGGGCATGCATAATTTTGAAAATGTGATAGAAACCAAATGTCTCAATTGACACCTGTGAATTGAAAATCCAAAACATGCATTATAACAAGATACGAGCGGGGTGTCCAACAGACACGCCAAGATTTATCAATCGCAATTGCTATCGTCCGCGTTTCGACACATGCGCTACGATGCGCACGCTACAGCTGCTGCTCGTGCTCAAGCTGCTGCTTGTGTGCGCTGCTCATGTTGTCAGCTCGGACTGTGTATTGGAGAGCACTGTTGAGGCAATCGAGAGTTGCTTTAGTGCAGCAACTGCAGCCCATTCGTGCGGAACGTGCACCGTACAAGCGTCGACAAGTCGACTGTGGTACACCAACTACCGTGAGCAGCAGTTCGTACCGCTACCAGCTTCGACTGCAGATGCCGGCCAAACCACATGCGAGCCAGCAGAGGCGGCATGGATCTGTCCAGGAGGTACCAACAGCACCAGTTGCTGCGTCGTGGTGGAAGCGTACTCGACTGCCTCGCCATTCCGCCGTCTGTGCGGACAACATACAGCAATTTCCGCAAACGTTGCACCGCTCAGTGAGTCAGCAGTGGCTGGAGCAGTTGCAGGCGAGTTGATCGCGCTTGCAAACTACGGTGCCGACATTGGTTCGACAGTGTACGTCCGCGGTCGCTGGCGCGCACAACAGCACTACGTCGTGCAGCTCGTGAATGCCTCTCGCGACGCTGCAGACTACTTTGTCGTGTTTGATCGCTTTGAGCGGCGCGCACACGTCAAGACAGCACCGTCAGGCGGTATCGAGAGCAATACGACTCGGATCGCAACGCGCGAACTGCTGGTGGCGAACAGCAGCAGCGCTGACAGCGAGGCGTTTGAGCTAACGATCTCGTTTGCGTGGCACCGATGGGACGTGTACGTACCTGTGCTTCGTGTGTATGCGTGACTTTGTTTCGACAAGAGACGCGATGATTGGATACGCTTGATGACACGGACAACGCGCTATTGTCGTTCCTGGTTGCCGACACTTCCTAGACGCATGGACGGAGCGCTGCTGTTCACTGTCGAGGATGGCAGCGTCGCGACTGACGTTCGGCTCCAGGGGTTTGATTGCGTCACTGCGATGGGCGTCACACGCGCTCCAGCAGCCACTGACCGCTGTGTCGCAGACACGTATGACAGCGTCTTGCTGGCAACGACGCGCGACGTGCGCAGCCGCCACGAGTGCTGCGACGAGTGTGCGCACACACTCGAGTGCACCGGATGTGCAACGACGAACGCAACGTGTGTGCTGCTGCGGGATCCACAGCCACGCGATCAAATCGCAGGCACGCCGCCACCGACGATTGTAGTAGCGCAATCCCGCGTCGCGACCGTGTCGAGCGCCGGGTGCGTGTGCCAGCGGGCGTACGTGCCGGCGTTGCACATGTCGGCAACGTGCTACCAGCGCACGAGCGGGGTTGGCGACTATGGGTGCGCGATCGATCCAATCAGCACGTGCTCTCCGAGCGATCCGAGTGCGTCCTGGGACAGATGCAACGGTACGCACTGTGTCTATCTATGTGTGGCGTACACTGTAGTAGTAAACGTACGCGCTAGAGAGAGCTGACGGATGATCGCACACACGACACATTTCCAGTTGCAACGGTCTCGCTCGTGCACGCGCTTCGATCGACTGCAGCGAGCGCGCACGTCAATGTCGCACTATTCGACACGTCGCAGCAGCTCATTCGACGCGGAGACGTTGTGTTGCCAGCAGTGTCGTCTGCGGCATCGCCGATCGTTGCAATTGACGTTGTGCTGACGCATCGCGTCGACATTGGACTTGTCAAAGTGCGTGTGCGCTGCGTTGTCTACTTGCTAACAACACTGTGACAAGATAGCTTACCACCCCCTATTTCGTACGTTTTCGCTTGCAGATTGGTGGCCTGAACAACTCGACGTGGCAATTGTCCGAGGTACAAGTCCAACTCAACAACGAGCCGCCACGAGTGTTTGCATCGCCGCCATACTGGACGCCGTTTGTCAACTCGAGCACGAGCAGCGGAATCCGAGTGCTGTACTTTGCGCCAGTCACCGCAGCTGCACGACCACGTACGTCGCTTCCACGGTGTTGGTGTTTGTGTATTTGTCTGTACTGACCGCTTTACTAACTGTCTCTTTTTTCCTACACGCATGCTGCATCAACCAGAGTACGTGCGCGAGTGCGCGTTCAATTCAAGTGCACAGTGCGGCTTCCATAGTGACCTGACAACAGCTCGGTTGTTCCAGCAAGCGAACGAGAGCGGCGCAGTCATTTGGACGATCGAGCGAATCCAGCAGCAGTCGTTTCGACGACGCCTTGCATCCACTGGATCGGCCGTGACGACGCGACATGACATGCAGCTGCGTGCGACTGTTCGCAGTCTCGGCTTTGTGCCGCGCCTGCAGCATGCTGTCAGGCACGACAAACTGTCAACGATGATGCACGATGTCAACGACGCAGCAGACGATACGTCGCACTCGTTGACGCTCGACGAGGGCGACGAGCCGCAGGAGGATGTAGTCGCAAGTGCTGCAACCGACACGTCGACGCAATCGCAGCATCGTCGCTTAACGGCAAACTCCAGCACAGCCGAGGCATTTATCGTCGATCCGGCGTCCCCACCGACGAGCATCGCGCTAGCGGTTGTCAAGGCTGCGACATTGCTGAACCAGCCGCTCGCGATCAACATGTCCAGTCTAGTTGTTGCAGCTGTGGTAAGCAGCGACGACGACACCAACAACGATCTCCAAACATGGCGCTGTCAGAGTCACGTGACAGTGTTGAGTCATGCGTCTGCGTTACAGTCGATTTCCACGGACGCACGCGGTTTGTTGCCATTCACGGACGATCTGTTTGTCGTGCATGCGTGCAGCGACGCGCTCGTGCTCACGCGTGACTCGGAGCATGCAGTCGACACAATTGCGGCCGTGCTGCAGCTGCAGCTCAAGCGCCGCGACGACGCGCCGTTTGTCGCGTTTGCTGTCGAGATCCCCATCGAGTGGCGCGTGCTGCCGACACCGACGCTCTCGGGTTTGGCGCTCCAGGCGGCTGGCTCGACGACCGTCCAAGCGGACGCGAGCATCACGGTGCAGATCGACCTCGAGGCGTTCAGCGCCAGTACGCGTGTCGATGTTGTTGTCGACGGATGCAGCGAGCGCATGCTAGCAGCTGTGCGCTGGACGGGCCACGCAAGCGCCTCGCCAGTGACGGTACAAAACTGCACGGTTGTGGTTCTGATCGACGCATCGACGACGCGAGCGATGCTGCCGTTCGCGCTGACACTCGACCATGTTGCGTCTACGAGCAAGCGCGTCGTCGTGCACGCAAGTGCATCGTCGACGACGACGCAAGACGAGCGATGGGCTGCTGCTGTGACAGCGACGACTGCGATTGCGTTTGACTTTTGCGGAGTGTCGACGCGCCGTCGATCGCCGTTCTACGCGTTCGAGCACACGACGCAGCAGTTTAGCGTCGCGCAGTTGGCGTCGCTGCTGCTCGCGCGCGCGACGAACCGCTCGTTGTCACTAGCTGGCATCGCAATCGTGTGGCCATCGGCAGCGCCTCCGATCGGCGGCTTTGCGATCAACGGCATGCGCGTCAAACCACAGCGATTTAATAGCTCGGCCGTGTTTGTCGACCTTGTTGGCGGTGGCAGCGATACCAAGATTTCGTTTACACCCAGTAGCAGGAGCAATCAACTCGCCTCAATCGTCTTTGATGCGATTGTCAAGTGGAGTGATGACGATCCAGCGGACGCGCGATCGACGTGCGTCGTGCGCAACAACGTCCAGCTCGTTACGATTCCACACACAGGCGCACCGCGTGTCGCTGTGCCATACATATACAGCACGCACGTGCCTGCAGCTGCGTTTGCGACCGTGACGATCCCGCTCGTGCAAGTCGCTGACCCACAAACCGAGTTTCTCGAAGTGCGCGTGCGTACAAACACGAGCGCCGTGCCGTTCGTTGTGCACGTCAGCGATCGCGTCACAGTATTGTCGATGAACGACACAAGCTTGTGGAATGCGACGACGACGGAACGGAATATGACAACTGCATGGAACGTGACAGCAGCAGGACTGAATGGGACAACGACAGGACTGAATGTTAATGCCACACGTCGGCTAAACGCATCTGCGCACGCAAACGAGTCCATCCTCGTGATCGATCGACGCGATCGGCGCCACGTACTCGAGCGCCTCGTGCTTCGCGTCCAGCCAGCGAGCGATGCGTTCGTTGGTAGCGTGCGCTTTGACATTGACGTCACTGCTGTGCATGCAGCAGAAGCAGTAGCTGGCGTCGAACAGACGACGAGCGAGCACACGACGATCCACGAAGCAGTCATCGAGTGGTTTGATCCTGCGGGCGTTGCAACGATCCAGCCGACGCCACTCGGAACTGCGTTGTACCGCAGCTTGCCACTACAACTCGGTGGAAACACGACCGTGTCGTTTAGCTATCGCATCTCCTCTGGTGCGTCCTGTTGTGTGTGTGTGAAGCAGTGCCGATACACCAAATAGACTGTCCGGGCCGAAAGGCACCTCAGCACAGCTATTTACTGACTGTGTCTATCGATGCAACATCACACGCACTCGACTGCATGCCCCTCTATATTCCAGTCTTCTCGTCGCTGAGTGTCGATGCGTTGCTGAACGCGACACAACGCAGCACGTTGTGGACGAGCAGCACGTCGTCGACAGCCGTGCTCCCGAATCGCTGGACAACGGCAGCTGTCGCTCTCCCACTCGCCTATCCATCGACTGCAGAGCTGACGTTCCGCGCCGAGACAGCAGACAGTGACGCGTTGTCGCTCAAAGACATTGTGGTCGTCGATATGTCGCAGCAGCGCAGCCGCGTCGGCGAGTTGGAACTCGTGCGCGCGACTGGCGGGATGCTCACGGTCCACGTCCACGCAGTCGACGCAGTTGCGACTGCAGTGTTTTACCGTGTCGACATCCAGCAGCGCAACACGCATCAGGCAGCAGTGACAGCGTACGCAGGTACACTATGAATGCGCGTTGCTGCTGTTTTTATAGCTGACTGCACGAGCTCGACTACAATGTCCGTGGTCGTAGCAATTGCCTCACGCGCCTTCATACAACGTTGTAGGCTCTGGCATAGCGTACGAAGGCTGCTTTGCAGCCGCGTCGGCGTTCTACGCGATTCCAACAAACGTCACGGACACAAGCAACGTCAATTCGATGGATCCAACGCAGTGCAGCTCGTTGTGTGTATACCACGAAGCGCAAATCCAGTTCTCGTTGACGTCGAGCGTTTGCACGAAGCGCGCGTTGACGCTCCCACGCAGCGAGTTCACGATCGAGATGTGGCTCTATCGTGCGGTGGATGATTCGAGTAGCACGACACCCCAAGTCGTGCTCGTGTACGGCAACGCGCTGACTGCGAGCTTCCGCGTTACACTTGCGCGCGTCTTCACGGTCTGGCGATGCGGCACTGCACTCGAGCTGCCGTTCGGACTGCCGCGAGGCGAGTGGACGCACATCGCGATCTCGATGAGCGCGACCAACGACTTGGAGGCGGTTGTGAATGGCCGCATGGCCGCGACAGCAGTGCTGAGAGCAGTAGACTGTGAGATGCCAGAGTCTGCAGTGCTTCAGCTGGGACGAGGTGTGTCTTGGTGGACACAGTAGTATGCATGGTAGGAACGTGTTGTTGCATGAATGTCGACAGTGTCCTAAACAGCACGACACTTGTACGTTGGCAGATGCAATGACGATCGCACCAGCCAACACGACGTCATTCTTCACGGGAACAATGGACGACGTACGTGTGTATCTATCGATCGCATTCGCCACAAGTAGCCACTAGCCGCCAGGATGGTGTGAATTGTACTAACACATCCGCAATCGACCAGGTGCGCGTCTGGAGCGGCACACGCTCGCGATTGGCGATTCAGAGCTCGTTCGAGTCGACCGCAGTTGCTACTGATCCATTGTCGCTGCTGCTGCTACTGCGGTTCAACTTGAATCCCTCGACGTCGTCCATGTCGGGAGACGATGCGAGTGGGAACGCAAACCACGTGACGCTCGATGGCGCCATGACAGTCCAACAGCGTCTGCTTCGCTCCATCGGCGTCGCAGGCGATGGTACTTGCTACTGCAGCCCGTTTGCCGCACCGACTGGCCAAGAACTCGATGCCAACGTCTGTGATCGGCCGTGCGACATTGGAGCAAGTAGTGGCGCGCAGACGTGCGGCTCAACAACAACCGAGCACGTCGTGAGCGTGTACGCGCGCGGCAGCATCCGTATCGGCAACTTGATACCGCGCACCGAGTACAACGTCCGCGCGTCGCTCGTGACGCTCGATGGCGATGAGTTTGACATCGCCGACACGCTCGTCGCACGCACGACCAACGCAACGGCGCCGGGAATTGTCCGTGACGTGAGCGTCGTCGAGCGCTCGAACGAGTTTCTCGAGCTCCAGTGGCGCGCGGTCGACGATGATGGCGGCGCTGCGATCATCCAGTACAACGTATTGGTTAACGGCTTTTTTGCTGTCGAGACAAATGATGCAAACGCGACGTCTGCTGTGCTAACCGGCATCGACGCTGCTGCGACCTGCACACTCACGGTTCGTGCTGTGAACGCACTTGGCGCTGGACCGCACAGCTTGCGCGTCGTGTCGACGCCAGCAATCCGTACGACACTCGCAGCACCGACAGTGCTCGTGCCAGTCGAGATCCGCGGCGGCAGCGTCTCGTTTCGTGTGCAAAACAGCTCGTCACCTATCGCGTTCGGCTCTGTGCCACTCGTGTTTGTGCTTCAGTACCGCGAAGCGTCGCAGCAAGCGTTTGTAAGTGCTGTCACGTGCATCAACGCAACGGCGACCACAGTGTTCAAGCTCCGGCACGATACGCGCTACGTCTTTCGTGCGTTCTGGATCACACGCGACGACAGTATCGTAAGTGCGTTCAGCCCGCCAGTCGCAGTGCAGACTGGGAAGCCGAGTTTGCCAGACAGGACGCCAGTACCGATCATTTTGGACGTCACTGGTACGTTTGTGTGTTTGACAAGGATCGACTGTGCCATGGATAGGATGCAGGTCATGCCTGTTGACACACTACGCTGAACAAAACATGCGTGTGTGTGAGCAGGTGGATCGATCTCGATGGTGCTGGAAGAGCCGCTCGATACAGGTACAGCGCTTACACGATTCAGCGACTGTAGTTGGCTTGCTGGTGCGTTGTTGCGCCGATCCCACTCACGCGTTGCTGCGTGCATTGATTGCACCAGGCGGTCTCTCGATCACGACGTTCGACGTCTTTGCGCGCAACGGGACGCGATTCGACAAGGTGCTGAGCGCCGCCGCAGCACAAAGTGGCGGCTCCATCCAGACAGTGACGATCTACCGCGACAGTTCTAACATGCCACTCCGACCTGCGACGACGTATGCGTTCAAAGCACTTGCGCTGCAGTTTGGAACCGTGTGCGATGATTTGTCGACCGCAGCACTCGAAAGCGCAGCCGTGGAAGCGACAACAGCACCTGCATCGACGCCACTGGCGCCTGCAACACCCACGCTGCTCGCACTTGCTGGGTGCTACGCTTCCGTCGCAATTGCGTTACCCGAGGACCTGCGCGGCGCAATACCGAGTGGATTCAACGCCCGCATCGCAGACGCAGTCGCTGGCACGACACGGTCGATCATCGTCAATATTCGCGCAAGCTCGACGGTGCTTGACAACTTGCTGCCGTTCACGCTGTACGTAGTGTCAGCGACGCTGCTGACCGACATGGGCGAGACCGCGCCAAGCAGCGCGCTGTCGTTCACGACTGGCGCAGCAACAGCTCCGTCGAAGCTCCGCCTTCTCGAAATCGTCGATGCGCGATCGAGCTCGCTCACGCTGCGCTGGTCTGCGCCAGCATCGACTGGTGGCGGCACGATCAAAGGTACGTGATGTCCTGTTGATTCAGTTATACGCTGCTGGACTCATGAATACGTACAACAGGACGTAATTCATGTCTTGACACGATAACGACGCGCTTGCAAAACAGGCTACCGTGTCTACCAGCGCTTGTTCAACACGAGCGCTCACCACACACTGCTCGACGACAGCACGAACAGGTCGACGATCGAGACAACGCTCCGCGTGACGCAGCTCGTTGCAGATGCAGGCGGCTACTTGTTCTCCGTCGTTGCCGTAAACGAATTCGGGCTCGTGAGCGGCGACACGGACAACGTTGTCTACATTGCGAAGCTCAGTCCGTCGACGCCGTCTGCAATGACGGGCGTCGCTGCCAACTCGACAACTGGAGGCTCGCTCGAACTCAGCTACGCAAGCGAGCTGGACACTGGCGGCTTTGCGATCGAGTCGCTCGTGCGTTTCGCGCGCGTGCGCTTCGTCTCGTCGTGTTATGCGTTGGTAGGAGCGTGCAGCGCATGTACACACACGCTCAACGCGAGCACAAGCGCTGTCGCTACGAGTGCAGATCGATTCCAGCCACTTGTTGGAATCTGCGTAAAAAGCGCATGCGGCAGCAGCTCCAGTTCGCCAGATGACGCGTGTTGCTTTGACGCAAGCGGCCAGCAGTGTGGCGTCATGGCAACGTCGACTGTGCTGTGTGATCCATTCGAATCGCCGACGCGAACGTGTACGATCAATGGACTAAAGCACTCGACGTTGTACGCAGCGTCGATGGCAGCAAGCAACCCGCTCGGGAACGGAAGTTACTCGACCGAAGTGTTTGCTCGCACACGGTACGATGCAATTGGTTTACTACTGCGTATGACCGTTTGCCATACTTTAGTTGCTCGCATACGTTCATGTGACGATAGTGCTGACGTGTGGGTCACACGCATGCGTTTGACGCTGCAGCGCACCGACTGTTCCTGGTGTCCCGATGCTCAATTTGATAAGTGCAACAAGTGGCGCTATCACCGTCGCGTGGCGGGCACCACAGGACACTGGCGGCGTCCCGATCGTTCGGGCGTCGCTGTTTGCAGACGGCGAGCGACTTGTGGAGACTGCGACGCGCTCGTTGTTCACGCACTGTCGCCTGCGGTCTGGTGTCGCGTACACGTATCGACTCGAAGTCGAGAATGCAGCACAAGGACTCGTGAATAGCGTCACGCGTACATTCGAGACGACGTCGTCGCTCACTGCGTCGACCGATATTGTCGACGTTACGCTCGACGAACTACGGATCCACTCGGCGCGCTTCAGCGTCGCTGCAGTCTGCGACACAGGCGGCGTCGCAGCGACAGAGTACGACTACGACCTGCGCAGTACAAGCAGCAGTGCGATCATCTCGTACGGCATCTTTGCGTGCTGCATTCTCGCACTGAGTGATTTGCAGCCGCTTGTGAGCTACAAGGTGCGCGTGCGTGTGACGAGCGCTGCAGGCACGGGCGACTGGACGGATTTAGACTTCAGTACACCAACCGGTATGCCGACGCAGCCGTCGATGGCGCTGCTTGCTGGCTCGACGACGCACCTCCAACTCGCAATCGTGACGCCACCGACTGCGGCCGACGTGAGCGCACTGTCGCTCGAGTTTACTGTACGTCGCGCTGCGACAACTGAGTCCGTGTTCGCGCTGTCGGTCAACTGCGACTGGAACAGCTCGGCGTTCGAATGCCCAACGTCCGTCACCGTCGGTCCATTTGACATCAGTAGTGGCCCAGACTACGACGTGTCGGTGCGCGCAACGGCAGATGGCGGCTCAAGCGACTGGACGACCGATTTGTACGTGACCGACACAGGCGATAGCGGCACGATCGCGTTCCGGTCGACGTCGTTCGTTGGGAAAGAAGGCACGAAGGTCTGGCTTGATGTCGGTCGGGTGCACGGCACGACCGCCGACGAGAGCGTGACGTTTGACATTTCTGATACAGTTGCATTTGTCGACGGCTGGCATTGCGAGACTATAAGCGCCGGTGCAGCGTGTGCGCCGTCCGCTGGCGGCACAAGCTCAGGTATGAAGGAGGTGTTGTCGTGCACTGTTTGCGTGTCGTCAATAGCTGCCTGTGCTGCCATGCTCTGAGGCTCAATTAATACTGTGAACGCATCATAGGGTTGATCCTGTTTGATGTCGGCGATTTCATGCAGGGCATCGAGGTGACGCTGCCAGACGATGCAGACTACCAAGCGTCTGCCGGCTCGATCTCAATTACATTGACGTCCGCGACGAGGAGCGATGTCGTGGACACAGTTGCACAGATCACGGTCGTCGACAACATGGATGCTGGCGAACTATCGTTTGCGACATACAACGAAAGCGTGCTCGAGAGCGCGCCGTCGCTGCTCTTTGCACTGCGTCGAGCGAACGGAACATCGGGTGCTGTCACTGCGTTGCTGACATCGTCGCTGTCCGGATCGATTGCCGGCAGTTCATTCCACACGATCGTGACGTTCGCACCAGGCGACACGATGACGTTTGTTGAAATTCCGCTGCGCATGAGCACCGAGTACGCGATCGGGTCGTTTGATCTGACGTTGTCGAACGCGACAGGCGGCGCAAGCGTCGCATCGGGTGTGAATCGCATCGCAGTCGACGACGTCGGTGGCGTGAGCTTGCCTGGTCTGCCGACGTTCATTGATAGCGTCGCAACGGGCGGAACGATCCAACTCTCGTGGCAGTCGCCGACGTACGCAGGTGGCCCGAACGCAGTGATTGGTCAGTACCGGATCGAATTCATGTACCCGAACGGATCGATGCAGACGTTTAGCGAGCCTGGACTCGGGCCACTCACCGTCCCGCGGCTGCGGTACAACATAACATACCAAGCACGTGTTGCAGCAATGAACCAGCGCGGCCAAGGCAGCTTCTCGAATTTTGTACACGTCACGACAACCGCAGCACATCCATCGAATGCAGTAACGCAGCTCGTTGCGCGCACCGTCACGAGCGGATTGGCAGTGCTAGAATGGCAAGAACCACTCGACTCGGGTGGCCTCGACATTGTTGTGTTTGACGTCTCGTTCCAAGATCCAGTCTGGCTTGGGCGCCACGTTCGCGTGAACGGCTCGAGCTCAAGCGTCTCGATCGGCGGCCTGCAAGCGCAGCAGTCGTACGAGATCACAATCGCAGCGATCACTATCGATCCAGTAACGACCAGCGAGCTGCGTGGGACACCGGCATCGATCGTGATCGCAACGGGAGCTGCGACAGGTCCCCAGCAGCCGCCTCGTCCGCAATTGATCAGCGCGACAGGCGGTGCGCTGCACTTGCAAGTGGTCGCTCCGCTCGATGCGGGTGGCGCTTTGCTCGTGCATTTTACGTTCTACACGGCGCGCTTCATAGGCTACAACGTCGCGTACAACGAGTTGATCACACGCGCAGTCGCCAGCAACTACGTGCTCACTGGCGTCGTTGGGAACGTGTCGATGTACGACCTGCTGGCCGACTCGACGTACTACGTCCGCGTGTCTGTGTCGACGCAACATGTACGCTAATGAATCGAGCACGTTGGCCTGTGCGGTTTGTGCATCGACTGGTCGTCGCTACTATGACTGATCTGATAAGGCTGCTATTGATGCTTTGATACAAATCGCACAGGGCACTAGCCAACTGAGCGACGTAGCGTCGTTCGCTACGACTGCGCCGTCGCTCGTGACCGGGATCAGCGCTCCAGTCGTGGTCGTCGAAGATCCTGGCGAAGTCGCGCTCGAGTGGACGATGCCGATCGACGCGGGCGGCGCGCGCATCACGGGCTACATCGTGTGGTCGCGCAAGTGGCTCGCGACGAACGCGACGTGGTCTGCGGCTACAGCAATTGCGTACGACGGCCGCCACTCGGTCGTGCGTGCTGCGCGCCTGACCGGACTGGCTGCGAGTACCAAGTACGCGTTCAGCGTGACGGCGTTCAACTACCGCTCGATGTGCTCTGCGAGCGAGCTTGACGCCTACAGCGACGAGCTCGTGATCACGACGCAGGACGGGACGGTCCCATACGAACCCAAGAACGTGCGCGCCGTCGCGATCACTGGCGGCGCGATCGCGATTGCGTGGGACCCGCCCCTGTCCGCGAGCGGCGAGGTCGTGCTGTCGTACCTCGTGTACGCTGGTTTTGCCGACGACGAGTTCTTCCCGATCGCAACCGTCGACGTCGCGGAGCCACGGACACTGACGCTATTTGCGCTCCAGGCGTCCAAGCAATACCAACTCGCCGTGTGCGCAGAGAACGTCCACGGCCTTGGCCGCAACTCGACGACATTGCTGGTCGCAACGACCGCAGCGACGCTGCCTGGACCGCCCAAGAATCTCCAGTCGTTTCCAACTGCGTCCGGTGGTGCGTTGATGCTTGCGTGGGATCCACCCGACGACAGCGGTGGCGTCACGCTCCAGGGCTACGTCGTGTTTCGGAACGACTCGCTGCTGCTCGAGCTCGATGCGATTGACGGTAGCACCGTGCTCACAGACACGGTCAACGTGTCCGCAAGTCAAATATACAGCTACGCGATCGTCGCGACAAACTCGATGTATCGAGGCACAACGGCCGCGACACTCGTTGTGCGCAGTCCACCGGCGAGTGCGCCATCGCTGCCGCAAGTCAAGATCCTCGAGACGACCGGTGGTACAGTGGACGCAGCGTGGACGCCGTCACTCGACTCGGGTGGCGTCCCCGTGCTCGGCTACAAGGTCGTTGTGACGCGCAATGGCGCGACTGTCGATGCGTACGACGGCACCGCGACGCGCCATACATTCCGCAACCTCTTTGCCGACTCCGAGTACCGCGTGAGCGTACAGACGCTCAATGTCGTCGGGCTGAGTCCCGTCGCACGTGCGTTCGCACTAACTGACGTCGCCGAGGCGCCCGCGCAAGCGCCACCGCCACGTATCGTTGCAACGTTTGGCGGCCGCGTGCGGCTCGAAGTGCACGCGCCGGACGACTTTGGCGGCACGCCGATCTCGCACTATAGCTTCTTTGTAGATGCGACTGCAGTTTTCGCAGTGCCAATCTCGTCCACCGTGTTTGACGTCGTCGGGCTCACAGCATTGACGACGTATGCAATCGCAGTGTGTGCTGCAAATGCAGTTGGTGACGGCGCGACGAGTGATGCGATCACCGTCACAACCGCAAACGTCTCGATCCCTGGTTTGATTGACGGCGACGGCGGTGTCCACGTACTCAACGCGACGTTTGAGAGCCTTAGCGTCGTGTGGACGAGTCCGCGCGACACAGGCGGCACAGACACATTGCTGCTCACGTACGACGTGCTTGTCACGAGCGTTGCAAGTGGCGTCGATCGGAAACTAGTGCTTGTCCACTCGCCGCTGCTGATCGACGCACTCACAGATAGCACTGAGTACGTAGTGCGTGTGCGTGCTGGCAACAGCGTCGGCATTGGCACCTGGAGCGTCGCGACAGTTGCAAAGACCGATCCGATCTCCCCCGGTACGATCAGTTTCGTCACGACTGCAACCAGCGTATCGGAAGATGCTGGGATCTTGCGCGTGGCGCTCGTACGCACGAACGGCGGCGCGATCGCTGCTGCTTGTAATTACCGCATAATCAACAGCACGGCACTTGGCGATGTCCACTTTAGTGGATCGACTGCTGGCGTCGTGCGCTTCGCAGCAGGCATAAAGCAGCAATCGCTCAACCTCACAATCATCAACAACGACGTCATCGACGACCCAAATCGTGTGTTCTGGATCCAGTTGACTGCGATCGACTTTAACTCTGGCGAAGTCGGTGCGAACAACACGCTCGTCGTCACGATCGTGGACGACGGCGATAGTGGCGTCGTGCAGTTTGCACAGACGAACTTTGCCGTCCGAGAAGACGCAGGCAGCTTGACGATCCCGATCGTTCGCATCCATGCACGTAGTGGCCCAGTATCACTTCACATGACAGCGTTCGACGTCGCGGACGGCGCGATCCAGGGCATCGACTACGTGCTGCTGAACACGAGCATCTCACTTGTGGATCAGCAAGTCGCTGCATCTGCGCAGATCCAAGTCCTGAACGACGCCGTGTTTCAGCTACACAAAGTGTTTGGACTGAATCTTACGATTGTATCGGGGCGCTCAACGATGGGAACAATTGCGTCTGCGTTTGTCGAGATCCTCGACGACCACGACGTCTCACGGCCACAGCCGCCGCTGAACGTCCGCGCAACCGCTCGCTCGGGCGGCTGGATCAATGCGTCGTGGACTGCACCAGCAAACAGAGGCGCCGCAAACGTGACCATTTTGTCGTATCGCGTCGTCATTGCGTCCGACATGCATGCGACTCGTGAGCTTACGACGTTTGATAATTCGATCAACATCACCGGACTCGCGGCCAAGTCGACTATATCGATCACTGTAGCAGCGGTGAACGCCGTCTTTGATGGCCACGTGTCGGCGCCAGTCGTCGTGAGCATGGGATCACCGACGCCACCGACCGAGCCGCTGGCGCTCCAGGCGGTCTGGCGCACCGGCGGAGCAGTCAGCATTGCGTGGACGCCGCCGTTTGACGCTGGTGGTGCCGCCATCTTGATTTACCGCGTGTTTGTGACCACTGCTGTGGGCAGCCAAGAAGTCGTGCGCACCGAGACGTCGCTCACGAGCGCTGTCATCTATGCGTTACTTCCGATCACGGACTACGTCGTCGTCGTCCAAGCACAAAACACGGAAGGGTTGCTTGGCACCAAGTCGCTGCCGCTGCTTGTGACGACGCGCGCAGCGTCTACACCGAGCAGACCGCCTGGTGTGACCGTGACGCGTGCGACGGGCGGCGCACTGTATCTCGACTTGGCGCAGCCGCTCGACATGGGCGGACTAGGCGTCACGACGTTCGTGCTCGCTGCGACATCGCAGCAGTTCCCGAGTGTGTTCACTGACGTATATATCGGTAAGAATGCAAGTGTCGCGCTCCGACGCCTCGCGTACTCGACCGAGTACAAGCTCAAATACAAGGTCGCGAACGAAATGGTACGATCGTGGACGTCAACATGCACGCTCATTACTGGATAGACAAGAGGAATGCGTCAACGGAGATATGTACCAACGTGACGATAGCACGATAATAAAACTTACCTGTTTGTTCCATCGTGGCGCGTACACGCAGGGCGAGAGTGAGTCGAGCGACGTGGTTGTGGCCAAGACTACTTTCACGTCACTGCCGGACGAGCCCGCGAATCTCACGGTGTTCGCAACGACTGGCGGCTCGGCGACGCTGTCGTGGAACGCCCCGCTCGATTTTGGCGGCGTCGACGTTATGAGCTACGAGATAACGTACGTTGCAACGTACGACTCAGCCGCACCGCGATTCAAACAGATCGTTGCAAACGCGAGCGCGCTTGCGACGACCGTGATGACCAAAGTCTCGGATTTGAACGCCACGACTGCGTACAGCTTCTTTGTCGTCGCAGTCAACGACATCAGCGCCTGCGTCGACACTAGTGTGTTTGCTGGCTACCGGATCACGTCTGCTATGACTGGGAACGTCTCCGTGCCAGAGGTGCCGCTGAACTTGGAGGTTGCAGTCACGACAGCAGGCATGCAGACGATCAGGTGGATGTCGACACTTGACAAAGGCGGCGACCCAGCAGTGCGCTACGTGCTATTCTCCGAACGCGACGACGTGCTTTACAACGGCACGCAGACGCACTTCAAACGCGGGGCACTGACGCCCAGCACGCTGTACGGGTACAGCGTCATGGCAAATAACGTCGCCGGTTCGAGCGTGCGCACTGCTGTCGTGTTCAAGAAGACACTGAGTAGCGTCACAGAGCCAAGCGCGCCGACGCACCTCGTACTCGTGAATGCGACTGGAGGGTCGATCACACTGTTGTGGACGGCCCCGATCGACTCGGGCGGAGAAGCGCTCGTGAGCTACCGTGTCTTTCGCAATGGCAGGATGCTGCCTCCAATCAGCAGCAGCAGCAGCACGCAGCTGTACCAGCGGACGATCTACACTGACACCAGTGGACTCATCGCCGAGCAAGAGTACATCTACAGCGTCCAGGCAGTCAACTCGTACGGCTCGAGCGTCCAGAGCGAGCTGCTGATTGCCCACACCAGCACTGCGACGGTCCCGACTGCGCCTACGAACGTCACGGTTGTCGCAGCTGGCGGGATGCTCAACGCAACGTGGCTTGCGTCCGGTGACACCGGTGGCATGCTGCTCATGGGCTCGAGCGTCCGGATAAGCAAAAGCAGTGGCGCAATTGTGTTGGAGACACAAACGAGCGAAACGTCGTTGATCTACTACGGCATCGACGCCAACACGACGTACATTGTCACAGTTGCTGCGATCAGCCGCGTCGGGACAGGTGCAGCTGCGACGCAGTCCGTCACAAACGGCGACGCACGACGGCCGCAGGCGCCTCCCGCTCCTGCGATTGTGAGCTTTAGTGCACAGAGCATCGTGCTGGCGCTGCGTGGACCGCTCGATACTGGTGGCACAAACATCACAGCGCTGCAGTTGTACCAAGACGGCGTGATGGTGCGGTCAGTGGCGACAAGTGGCTACTTCCAAGTCGTCGTTGAGCCGCTGTACGCGAGCAAAGTGTACGCGTTCCAGACGACCGCGACGTCGCTCGTCGAGCTTGGCGAGAGCGCGTGGAGTGCTGTGACACAAGCGACGACATCGAACCCGACGATCCCGTCTGCCGTGTCGAATGTCGTACTCGCGAAACGAACGTTTGACTCGCTGTCGTTTACGTGGGACGGTCCAGACGATATTGGCGGCGAAGACGTCGCGTTCGAGATCGAGTGTCGCGTAAAGACGGATCCGTTCGCTGCTGCAATGACAACGACGTCTGCATTGCGCGCTGCCACAATCAGTGCGCTGTTCCCATCGACGGCGTACATGGTGCGCGTGCGAGCGACCAACAGCGCCGGTAGTGGCGCGTGGACGACTGCGATCCAGAGCGACACGGACGTCGCACAACGTGGTGCTATTGAGCTGCAGCTCGAACATCCGACCGTTTTTGAGAACGCTACGGACGTCACAATCCACCTCGTGCGCGTGAATGGCATTGCGAGCAGCATCACGTGCGAGTACCACGTCGATGCAGCGAGTACTGCGGTTGCAGGTGTCAACTTTGTGCTGCCGGCGACGGCAGAGCGCACATTTGTGTTTCAAGAAGGCGAGACGACTGCGTCGTTTACGCTCGAGCTGCTCAACGATGCCGTGTATCAATCGACGCCGATGCAGCTCGTATTGGAGCTCGTCGACACGACGCCAGGCCGATCCGATACGGTGGTGCCGTCGTCGGTGACGCTCAGCATCTTGGACGATGGCGACGCTGGGTGGATCGATTTTAGCGTCACCGACCTGTCGGTGCTGGAGAACGTCGGATCCATCGACATTCCGCTTCGACGCGTGCATGGAAGCAGCTCCGCCACGAGTGTTCGCGTGTTGCCGTTCACAAACGGCAAGGCGTCGGTCGTGTCCGCGACGACACCGTCGGACTTTATCATATCGTCACCGGTGGTGGCATTCCAGGACGGCCAAGCGACACAGACCGTGTCGATCTTGATCATAAACAACAACGTCTACGACTTTCCACTCCAGTCGTTTGCGCTCGTCGTGCGCGCCGAGTCGGGCGGCGCGCTGATCGGCGACAACGCGGTCGTGAACGTTACGATCGTCGACGATGGCGACACGTCGGTGCCTGGACAAATCCGAGCGCTCGCGCCAGCGGCTGTCACCGGCGGGATGATCGAGCTCGCGTGGCAGCCGCCAGTGAACGTCGGCGGTCAAAACGTCTCGATCACGAGCTACACCATCTCGATGCGAGCTGTTGGCACTACGACCGCGACGTCTGTTAACTCGAACGACAATGCAACGACGTACAGGTTTGGGACTCTCCGGTCGCTCACGTCGTTTGTGTTCTGCGTCGCAGCGATGAATCACGTGGGCACTGGCGCGCTCAGCGCTGAGATCGTCGTGCTGACAACGAACGCGACTGCTCCAGGTGTTGTCGCCAGCATGTCGCTCGTGCGTGCGACTGGTGGATTATTGACGATCGAGGTCGTCAAGCCGTTCGACTCGGGCGGCGCTCCGATTCTGACGTACAATGTGTACGTTGCGCTCGCAAGCGATGCAGTCTTCAAAGTACGTTGTTAGGTGGTCGGCTTTGTCGGATATCCGCTACATCCAAGCTTGGTAGGATGTGCTAACGGACGGTCGGACTGAATGGTTGTGACGCGCATAGCTTGTGAGCAATGGTACAAGCGACGACTCGACGATGATCGACTTGAGCGTCGCGCATCCAGCGACCACGTACCTCGTCCGCGTCGTTGTACGTATTTACGTCATCTACAAGCGCTTGCAATCGCTTTGTAGCGCTCTGAACAACTTCACGTGCTACCGTTTCTGTTGTACCTGCAGGCTGTCAATGCAGTCGGACCTGGAGTCGTATCGAGCGCGACCACAATGTCGACTGGCGCATTGTCGCGACCGAGTCCGCCGCGTATCCACTCGAAACCGAGCTCTCGCACTGGCGGGATGATCGTGTTGGATTGGGATGTGCCTGTCGACACTGGCGGACACAGCAACCTCGAGTACGCGTACTACTACCGTGTCCATGGCACGAACGAGTACTTGCAGCAGGCGTTCTTCTACGTCACCGACCGCCACGTTGTGCTCTTTAGTTTAGCAGCAAGCACAAACTACGACGTCGTCGGCATTACACTTGTCGATAGCGACAAACAAGTGCTCACGACCGGGGCGATCGCTGCAGACTTTACGAACATCTCGATCGCGAGTGACGTAAAGACTCTTCTCGCACCCGGCAGCCTCTTTGATTTTGGGACGTTCCTGTTTCAAGTGACTGATGTCGCAACGCCCGAGTTTGTATTGTTTAAGCAAGGACCAACGGCGTGGAGCAGCATCTTGGACGCGACGATGCTTGACCCAGAGAGCGAGTACGATCTCCATATCCGTGGCGACAGCGGCGACGTTTTCAGCTTTACGACCGACTCGCCGACGCGACCTGGGGTCCCACGCCCACCGATTCTGTCGTACGCGACCGGTGGTGCGCTCAACATCCGCATGTTTTCACCGAACGACACTGGTACGTCTTGAAAACAATGCGATCTAAAGTAGAGAGAAAAAACGCAGCGGCGGCTAACGCGTGTGTACGTGCGTGTGTGCGTGTGTGTTGCGATACACAGGCGGGATCTTCCTCACGGACTTTGATCTGTATATCAATCGACAAAAGGTACGATTAATCATGGACCGTTGTGCATGGATTCCCGCCAGCGTGTTGGACGGACACATGCATTTACATGCAGATACTGACAAGCTGTGTGTCTTGCCACTAGGTCGCTGGAAACTACTACGACTACGTGGGCTACAGCATGTTCCAGCTCGAAGTGACGGTCGAGATTGGCGGCTTGGTGCCATTGACCGAGTACGAATTTGTCGGCGTCCCCGTGAACGACGTGTCCGTGTGTGCGCCGCTGCCGCCACAGCTGGACAACCCTGCGCTGTTCAGGACGAACCCGCCGTCGCCACCGATTGCCACGAATCGACTCATCCAGTCTGGCGCAACCGGTGGCGGCATTCGCGTCGAGTGGGACATCCCAGTCGACGTCGGGACGAACACTGCAATCTACTACCAAGTGTACATGAGCGCGATCGATAAGATTCCCATCTGGTCGCTCGTGTACAACAGCACGGCGCTGTATTTTTGGAAAACGAAGCTCGAGAGCGAGACGCCGTACTTGTTCATGGTCTCATGTATGAACGAAGTCGGGTACTCGCCCAACTCGACCGTCATGACGCTCAATACGACGTACTTCTCCGTGCCGGGACCAACTGGAATTCCACGTCTAGTTGCTGCAACCGGCGGGATGATCCACGTGACGTGGGATCCGCCAGAGGACAATGGTGGCAACGACGTGACGCACTACGTCGTGAACGCAAACGACCACGACGTCGACGTGACGGACGGCACGACGACGGTCGCATTTGGCGGGCTACTTGCAAACACCGAGTATACGTTCCGCGTTTTTGCAGGCAACACGCTCGGACTAGGTACCGATGGCGCTGACGCAATATTTCGGACTACAGACGTGTCAGTGCCGTCGCAGCCGACGTCGGTCGCCGTCGCTCGAACGTCAGGCGGGTCCGTGACACTTGCGATCGCTACGCCAGCCGACATGGGCGGCGTGAGCTCGGGTGAGCTGTCGTTCCTGATCTACGCTAACAACCTCCTCGTGTCGTCAGCATCGACACGCAGACTCGGTGATGACGACAGCGCGCTCGATACACAAGTACAAAGCAGTCGACGGCTGCAGGCACTGGACGATGACGACGAGATGCTGTTCAGTACACTGCAGGTTGATGACCCACCCGCGCTGTACGTCCAAGTTGGCAACCTCTTGCCGACGACCGCGTACGCATTTGCGCTCCAGGTCGGCAACGCTGCTGGCGCATGTGCGCTCACGGACACAGCGGCAAGCGCAACTGCTGCTGTCGGCCGCCCCGATCCGCCAGCGCCACCGATCGCAGTGAGCATCACCGGTGGCTCCATGGCGCTTGCGTGGGTCGATCCAGTCGACACTGGCGGCGTCCCACTGACGTCGTATACGCTCGTCGTGACGTGCGTCGACGTGGAAGTCGCGCGATGCGACGGGATCATCCACGCGTGTGAGATCGCGCACCTCGATTCGCTCACCGAGTACGTTGCTGTGTTGACGGCGTACAACATTGTCGGTGCGTCGCGTCCGAGCGACCCGGTCGTGTTTACGACAGTGATGCCAACGATCGCCCAAGCGCCACAGCTCCCACAGGTCGTGGCTGTCACGACGACGAGCGTCGCGCTTGCATGGACGCCGTGCATCGACTTTGGTGGCAACTACATTGAAGGCTACTTTGTGCACATCGAAGCAGTGTCTGCGCTGACAAGCGTGATCTCCAAAGCCGTGCCTATTGAGATGACGACTGCCACAATGCTCGACTTGGAGCCCAACACGGAGTACTTTGCAACGATCGTACGTAGTAGCGACTGGATAGATGCCGACGTTGATCTTGCAAGGATGGCTGTGACGAACTGACTGCGTACATGCGGCGTGGCGATCAATGGGATCGAATGAGCACAGGCAGCAAAGAGCAGCGACGGGGACCTTGGCATCGCAAGCAACCGCGTGTACTTTACGACCGCGCGCTTTGTTGGGCAGCCACAGCCTCCAGTCATCGGATGCGGTGCGTGGATGGATGTGCTGACTGCTGGAGCTCGCAGCCTACTTACCCTTTTGTTGTGATATTGACTCGTTTTCTTGCGTAGCATCGCAATCGGTCATATCGGTCTACTGGGCACCGATCGACGGCATTGCGCAGTACGTGCTTTTTCGCGATGACGAGCGCGTGTTTGCTGGCACAAGCACGTACACCGAGGACGCAAACGTCGTTGTCGGGCGCACGTACACATACACACTAAGTGCCCAGAGCACCGACAACACGTTGTCGCCCGTGAGCGAACCGACAACGTTTGTTGTGCGCGCAGACACACCCGCAGACGAGTTCCAGTGTGGCGGCGTGAGAGGCTACATCCGTCTCCACAACTATGCAAACGACCAGAAGCGGCAGTGGCGGATCACGCCGCTGACGCCGACTGTCATTGCACTGAACGTACGACTCGCTAATGTGCTGCTGCTGCGATGTTTGGTATATGGTTCCGTCTGTGGCACTGACACTTCGTTGCTGTGTATGGGTACGATGACGTCCAGGTCACGTCGTTTTGGCTCGAGTGTGATACCGACCGCGTCGAGATCGATGCAGTTTCCAGTGGCGTCGCACGTCGACTCTGGAGCGGCGGTTGTCGACGCGACAGCCGCTTCGAGCTCACGACTGTAACTGATGTCGACGAAGTCATCGTCGCGTTCCACGCGGACGCGAGCATCACACACGCTGGTTTTGCGATCGAGTACACCATCGTGACGACGACGTCGGACGTCTCGACGTTTATCGTTCCGTGTCCGGGTCCACAGATCTGCTCTTTCAACGGCGCGTGCATGAACGGCGCGTGTGTCTGCCTCAGTGGCTTTGTCGGCGAAGACTGCAGCAACCAAATCGTGTGCCCACTTGACGTGACGACGTGCGCCAGTAGCAACGTGTGCGACCCCGTGTGTCTAGTACAACACAACGTCGTAGTCGTGAGTCCGTTTGGGAACGACACGCTCGGCACGGGCGAGATGATGGACACGTCGCAGTTCGGGACAGCTTCAAAAGCCGTCCAGTCGCTGCAGCGCGCAATCGAGCTTGCGACACCAGGACAGATCGTGCTGCTGTATCCTGGCACGTACACTGGGCCACAAAACTGCGATGTCGCCGTGACGAAGCAGCTCACGATCCGAGGACTCCGCGGTGCAGCCGTGACGATCGTCAACTGCGAGCACAAAGCGCGAGGCATCACGATCGCAAGTGCGACCGACAGCGTTGTGCTCGCGGACTTTACGCTGCGCAACACTGCAGCATCGCGCGGTGCAGCGATCTGGATCCAAGCAAGTAGCGACGTGACGCTCAGCGGGTTGGTGATTACAGGCAGCGTCGCAACCGACGCTGGTGGCGCGGTCTTTGCAACCGCGTCGAGTGTCACGCTCACAATGTGCACGATCCGCGCCTGCTCGGCAGCGCACAGCGGCGGTGGCATGTATCTCGACACAGTGACGCTTACACTCGACAGCGTGGACGTGTCGGAGTGCAACGCGATCGACGGTGCGGGGCTCTATGTGGCCGGTTCGTCGACGCTCACTGGCAGCGGCAGCGCATCGGGGCAGATCACAGCCAACACAGCAAGCGATCGTGGTGGTGGGATCTTCTTTGGTACAGGGGGAACGATTCGTGCTGCACACTTGAGTGTCGAAGCGAACCACGCGCGTGTGGGCGGCGGGTTGGCACTCGAGGCAGCAGATGTGACGATCACAGCGCTGGATGTGCATGCAAACGAAGCGACACTGCGTGGCGGTGGCGTCGCCGTTTTAGCAGATGCAACGTTCGCATGCGCATCATCGAAGATTCACGACAATACAGCAGTCGACAGTGGCGGCGGGCTCTTTGTCACGACGAACGAGACGCTCACGTTTGACACTTCGTCCGTCGTGGACGCAAACAGCGCTGGTGCGTGCGTTGTGTTACTTATCGGTTGATCCTTACGGCTGACGATGTGGGTAGCTACTTAAAACTCACCCTTGCGCTGCGCTTTGTTCAATCTCTCTCTCTCTTTAGCTGTTGGTGGCGGACTCTATGGCGAATGGGCACGCGCACACATCACTGGCTTGACCGTCACAAACTGTGTTGCAAGTACGAACGGCGGCTGCATCGCATTCTATGCGAGCGCGAGTCAGCTCGTACATGCGGACCTGAGCGCCTGCTCGGCCGTTCGTGGTGGCGGGATCCACGTCGCATCGAATAGCACGATTGAGCTTATCGACACGCGTGTGACGTCCTGCCGTGCAGTTCATGGCGCGGGCGCGTACATTGACGCAAGCGCAATCGTCGCTCAGCGGTCCGAGGTGTCGAGAAACATTGCTGGAACCTCTGGCGGTGGCTTGGCGTTTGGCGGCAGTAGCTCCGCGACGACGAGCAGCGTCAGTGGGCTCTTGATTCAAGCGTGTGCAGCACCAAACGGTGCTGGTCTTGCTGTCGCTGCCGCTATGCACGCACAGCTTGCGCAGCTTACTGTCACGAACAACATTGCAGCAGCAGACGGCGGCGGGATCCACGCGACGGAGTGCGACGTCGTGCTCACAGACGTGCGTGTGACGAGCAACAGCGCCGAGCGCGGCGGCGGCCTGTACGCGCTGAGATCCTCCATAGTTGGTACGCTTACGCTCGCATCGAATCACGCCGAGCATGGCGGTGGTGCGATGGTTTCCGGCCACACGACGCTTGCAGCGACTGTCATGGACAGCAACAGCGCACAGATCGGCGGCGGCGGTATCGCAAGCGACAGCGGAGACCTCACGCTACGGGACGTCACGATCCGATCGTGCACCGCGCTAACGGGTGTTGGTGGTGGCGCGTACTTTGTTGCAACGCATGTGATCCACGACCGTGTGCGCGTGACCGAGTGCTCAGCTGACAACGGCGGCGGTGTATACCTCGATGCATCGTCTATGGCGCCTCTGACGCCTCCTCCAAGCGACAACGTGGCACTGACAACGTCCACTGCTGCACAACTGTCGCTCAACACTGCTACGAGTCTTGGCGGCAACGTGTACCTCGCTGGCTCGAATGCGACGCTGCACACAGTCGCTATCGTTGGCGGTAGTGCCACGAGCGGTGGTGGCATTGCAGCTGAGAACGCCGACAACTGCGTCTTGTCGCACGTCACCGTGCGAAATGCGGCCGCCGTAAGTCTCGGTGGCGGTGTGTACGCTGGTACTGGCGCAAGCTGCACATTCAGTGACTCGCTGGTCGAATTCAACAGCGCTGGACGAGCTGGTGGCGCACTTGCTGTGTACCAAGCAGCACTTGTGCACTCGAACCTCGTGCTGCAGTTGAACCAAGCCAAGCACGGTGGCGGCTTGTACGTGAGCACGAGCGCATCGACAAAGACCGCGGCGATCGTGACGCAGTCGACCGACGCGGCCTCTGAACAATCGCTGCTGGATGCAAACACGGTCACGAGCGAGACGCACAATGGCGCAAACGTCCTGATCGAGTGCGGCGCAACGTGTCAGCTCTCGGGCTTCCGGATCACGCACGGCATAATCGCAAATGGCCGGGGCGGTGGCATGTACATCTCTGGCAAAGGCAAAGTGCTCGTGACGCGCGTCGCAGTCGAACACAACGCTGCGATTGCGGGCGGCGGCGTGTTTATCAAGCAAGCGACGAGCACGACGATCAGTGTGTCGAGCTTTGTGCACAACACAGCCGTAAGTGGCGCCGGCATCAGTATCGACAGCTCGAGCGCAGCGCTTGCGACGCTGAATGTTACGACCAGTGTATTGTACAACAACACGGCTGTGACTGACGGCGGCGCGTTCCGTGTGAGTGGCGCGACGTTTGTTGGCAGTTCGCTGTTGGTGCTCGAGAACCGCGCGTTGCAAAACGAATCGGGCGTCGGCGGCGGCGTCCATGTGCTCATTGAGTCGCTCGCAGACGTGACAACGAGCTTGTTCTTGCGTAACCAAGCGCTGTATGGCGGCTCAATCGCAGTCGATAGCGAGTCGACTGCAACGGTCGACGCTTCGGTCGTCACTGGCGACTCGGAGCGCTTTACAAATGGCTGGAGTGCGCTCTTCACACGCACAGCTGGAATGACGTACAGACCAGACGAAGCGAATGCTGCGTATCCGCTCGAAGCGCGACGGGGGAGTCTATTGTTCGTTCGTGGCGAGAACACGGCGCTTGCGATCGCGAGTTCGTACGTGACGTTTGGGAGCGCCGAGTCGGGAGGCGGTGCGAGCGTTGAACTGGCGGCCGTGCTGCGCGTGACGAACTCGGAGTTTGCGCACAACTGCGCGAACGAGTCGGGCGGCAGCGTCTTCGTGTCGGGCGTGCACGCAAAAGCGTACTTTGATCGTACAGCAATTCGCGCAAGCAGTGCGTGCTGCGTTGTATTTTTTCGTAGCAGCCTGCGTATTTGTGCTTATGCTGCAATGGACTGCGATGCACTGACGCTTGATTGTGCGCATGTGTCTCGTGCCTCACGCCTCCTCTGCCACAGTCTCCAACAACTTTGGCGGCGGTGTATTTGCACAAGACGAGTCGCAGGTCTTTTTCACCAACGCGTCGCTACTGAACAACACTGCCGATGACTCGGGCGGTGCGATCTACCTCGAGACGGGGGAGACCGTCGGTGCAACGCTCGACACGGTCGTCGTCATGAACAATCGCGCAAAAGGCAACGGATGCGGTGCGATACGTGTTGAAAGAGTGCTTTGTTTTGTTCACGCAATCCACAGCTGTGTCCTTGCTTATCTGTTTGTATGTGCGCTATCGTGCAGGCGTCTTTGTCGGCCGCGACGCGTTCCTCTCGAGCACAAACACGTACTTTCTCTCGAACGGCGGCCTTTCCACGACTGGCAAGAACGAAGGCGGTGGCGCCGTTGCGACAGCAGATGGTCGCGTCGACATTACCGACAGCTCGTTCATCAACAACACGGCGATCGTCGGCGGCGCAGTGCTCGCGGACCGCAACAGCCACGTCCAGATCGGCGCGACCGAGTTCTTTGGCAACAGCGCCGACGAACTCGGTGGTGCGATCGCAGTCGCCGTCACGGCGATCGTGACGATCGGACCGGCGACGACGTTTCAATTCAACAGCGCAGTGAGTGGCGGTGCGATCGCCATGGCCGACGGCTGCAACGTCAGCGTCAACAACGCGACGTTCACCGACAACACGGCCGAGTTGCGCGGCGGTGCGTTGTTTGTCGCCGATCGTGCGACGCTGAACGTCGAGACGACGACGTTCGCGTCAAACGCCGGTACATTTGGTGGCGCAGTCTACGTCGACGAAGCGCGGCGCTCGCGTATCATCGACTCGTTATTCACGTCGAATAGCGCAAGTGCGCGCGGCGGCGCGTTCTTCTACGCCACGATCACTGGCGTCACAACTACGAACGTCGCGTGCAAGCACAACACGGCGCCAAGTGGCGGGTGCCTGTTCTGGCTCACGTACACGAAGCACACAGTGCCAATACATCCATGCGACGCGTGCAACTTTCTCAACAACACGCTGTACGACACAGCAACGAACACGCGCGACGTCCGCGTGCTCTGGTGGCCCGCGACCGTGTTCAGCGGCGTCGCAGCCCTCGAGCCGCCGGACGAAGAGTCGTTCAAGCCGATCGAGCCCGTGGACAGGAGCGTTTCCGACTCGACGCCTGTGTGGCCGCGCCTGCAGGCGCTCGACCTGTACGACCAAGTCGAGGTGCTCGACGACGAGACGGCGTGCGTGGTCACGTCCGTGATCCGCGACACAGGTGAGCGTGTCGACTTCAAGCCGCAAGACTACGTCACAGCGTCGCACGGCAGGATCGTGTACCGCAACGCAGTGTTCTGGTCGGAACCCAAGCGCGCGACGCACGATTTGCTCGTCACGTGTACACTACCGCAGCGCGAGAGGGACATTGCGTTCGTCCAGTCGGTCGACGTGCTGCCGTGTGAACCGGGCTACTCAACCGACAACGAGTGCGTTTGTGCGTGTCTCCATGTGCTTGTGTACGTGCTTACACTGATGCTGTGCCTTTGTCGTATGACTCGCGGTGTCGCTTTGCGCTCTGCGTTGTGCGCGCCATTCTACAGCAACAAGTGCTCGCGCTGCAGCAAGAACAAATACAGGTACAAACTTGGCACTTGCTGTTCTAGGACACGGACGAAGGAGGTCTGACATTCACATGCTGCCACTTGCTGCGTTGTGCCATCGCCTCGCACGACACAGCATGGACGGCCTCCGGTGTTACGACTGCCCGACAGGCGCACAGTGCAACATGACGGTGCGCCGTGCGACCGAGACGCTCGGTGTTGAGTTTGGCACGACGTCGCCACGCACAGCGGAAGGCTACTACCTCTACAAAGCCCCGCAGTCGCGGCAGCTCCGTGCCTGTGACCCAGCACAGTGGACAAGCGACGATCCATGCAACGCGTACGCCACGCCGGGTGCAAACATCTCGGACGTCCTCCACGCGTGTGCGATCTCGAGTGAATTCACCAAGTACTGGTCCGCAGACCGCGTGTTTGCGTGCGTCGCGAACAAAGCATTCTACGTCTGTGAGGTGCGTTGTGCTAGATCTGCTTGCGCTTGTTGAGGTGTGTGTCTGGCAATCACTTACACACTTTTGTTGTAACTGCTGTCACTCTCTCTCGCTACAACTCTGTGCGTCGGTAGGTTCCTGGTGCGTGTCAATCGGACATTACGGTCGAAGTGCTCGCACAGAAGCCAGCAAACAGCTCGTGTGCCGAGGGGTACGACCAAGCGATCTGCTCGGTCTGCGCCGATCGGTACAAGAAAACAAAGGACAACTCGTGTCTGCGTACGTTCGTTGCTTCACGCTTTGCATTGGAGGTTGTCGCCGCTGCTCCTGCTGGTGATTTCTATACAACAGCTAACACTGTGACTGTACCATTGTCGTGCGTGCCGACGACCAGCGTGCGACAAGGCGAACGCACAAGTACGCGCGTCGATCCGATGGCAAAACTTTGTGATCCCGCTCGTGCTTGTGCTTGCATTCATAGCAGCGATCGTCGCAGTTCGCTACTACTTGCGCGATCGCACAGAGATCGCACTGCTTGCGAAAGCCGAAGCCGATCGCCGAATGAAACCACAAGTCGACGTGACGCACCGGCGAATGAGCGTACTCGAGGTTGCCAAAGAGCAGTACCGTCGGCAGTCGACTGCTGTCGTCGCGCAGCTCGAGCAGCTCCAGAATCGATTCCAGCGCCGCCGCGCAACAGCGACGCAAAAACGTCTAGCCGCCACACTCTTTGGCATCGATGTCGAGCCATCGATGCGCCAGTTTCCAATCAAACCCGGCAAGTTCAAGATCTTCATTGGGTTTTTCCAAATCTTTGGCAACTTTCGCGACTCGTTTGTGATCAAATGGTCGCCCGACGTCCAGTATGTGATGAACGTGTCGCAGCAATTCAACCTCGTACGCGCGTGTTTTGGACAATGTGGACGATAATGGCGCGTGTTGCTGTCGATGGCGACACATCTGCTGGTGTGTTCATTGCTCCAAACTGATGTGGATGGTTGCTGCTATCCCTCGCTGTCGGTGCTGTTGTAGGATCTCGTTGCGATTGTGGGGATCGACTGTGTGATCTCAACGACGTACTACTTTGACTTTACGTACGAATAGACGCCCATCCACTATCTTGTTGTAGTCGTTGCTGCTGCTGCTGACAAGTTCCTGCACTGACGCGTGTTTCCTGTGTCTCGACACTCACTAGCGTCACGGTCATTCTCGTCGTCGTGACGTTCGCAGTCATTACGATGTACTTTTACGCTGGCATGCGGAGCTACAGTGCAAAGCTACTGCTGATTCCACGCAACTGCCTCCAGTGCGGCCTCCCAGTGCTCGAAGGCGAGCGCGTTCGCAACGACGACGCGAGCTTGAACCCGTTCCGACTTGCACACGTCTGGTGGCGCGGTCGCCACGATCTGCGCACTGCGCAGCTGACACAACAACAGACAGAACAAGCAACAGACCCCAGCAGCGGCCGTCGAATGAGTGCGACTGCTGTGCGTGCCGAGACGCGACGTTTGAAGCGCGAGTATGGGATGTCGCAAGTCAAGACACCAAAGCTCGGACTCTTCCGGTCGGTCCACAAGCACTGTCCGATCCAACAGACGCTCCAGGGTAAGATCCTCGAGCGCACGGTCCGCAGTAACCTCCGTGTCTGGCAAGCGCGCGTGAAGCTCCGGATGAACTACCTCACGTACCGCAACAAGTGCTTGAAACTGTACTGCTGGGTCGCACTCTTTCTGTACCCGACGGTCTCGAAGACGATCCTCATGATCTTCAACTGCCAAGAGGTTGGCGACGTCCGGTACCTCGTCGTCGACCGCCGAATCGTGTGCTACAACTCGACGTGGGCGATCTTTGGCATGATCGCAATCGTCGGTGTCGTCATCTGGGTCATCGGCATCCCGTTCTTCTTTTGGATCCTCATTCGCCTCGCGCAGGACCGTGGCGTCGCTGAGCGATTGCGACTGTTGCGCAAACCACCTGCGCGCCGGTTGCGCGTCAAGTGGCTCAACGAGTTGCGTGAGCAGCACGTCCAGGACGGCGTGAGTGTCTCCGGCATGGACAACGTCGATATCCAGGACGACGAACTTGCAAAGTACATGAAGCGCAAGAACCTCACGGTACGTGGAGCATTCGCGCGCTGCTGTGGTCTCACAATCAATGAGGATAGCTGAAGCGATGCAGTCGACTGACTCGGCGCTTGTCGTGGGTCATGCCTCCTGATCGAGTCATTAGGACTCGACGGTCGAAGCGCGACTCGGATTCATCTACGCAGACTGTACGTGTCAATAACACAATGCATGACGGAATGGCTGGCTCACTGGCTGCTTGTTGATGCTTTAGAGGGAGTGATACTGCAAGTGCACGCACTTGAGACTAACACGTGGTGGCTGTGGATCACCTACAGATTCGCAATCGTACTGGTGGTTTGAAGTCGTCGACCTCTCGCGTAAGCTGTTTCTAAGTGGCGTGATCGTCTTTGTCCAAAACGGCAGCGTCGAACAAGTGCTCCTGGCAATTGCTGTCTGGTGCGTCTGTGTGTGACACAACTCGCTAGATGTACCATTCTGCGCTGACTGCTGATTGCTCTGATTGTAAACGCGTCGGACTGACCTCACTCGTCTCTGTCTTCACGCTACTCAAGTCTCGTCACGATGTGGTTCCTCCTGTTCTTCCAACCGTATGGAGACTACTCGGACAACTTGATCGCAAGCGTGACGCAGCTCCAGCTCTTCCTGACGCTCTGGCTCGGCGTCATGATCCGCCTAAACGACATGAACGAAGAGTCACTGATCAACAAGAGCCTCCTCAGTCTCTTGCTCGTTGGGACGTGCGTCGCGGTCACGTTGTTTGGACTCTGTATGATCATTCGCGACGGCGTCCTTGAGTCGCAGCGGCTCTATCGCGAAGACTGCGCGGACCGGAAAGCGCGCATTCGTGCGGAAGTGCACAAGCGCTGGCGTCGCGCGTTTGGGTTTGCAGCGTACGAAGCACAGACGCGAGCGTATGGACACTTGAGCTTTGCGCACTTTAGCGTCCCGTCGATGCTCGAAGCGTTTCGGCGCCTCAAACTCGAGTGTCGCGATCCCAATCTACAAGACATTTGCGACCTCCTGCGTCGGCAGTACGGCGACGATGACGATGACAAAGATTTCAACACCGAGAGCCGCTTGCCAGAACTCGTGGAAGAAGAGAGCGAGAGCGAGTGAAAAAAACACACACACGAGCGATCGAGATCGAATGCCGCAAAGTACAATACTGTAGTAGTGATACAGTCCTGTCGATCGATACAAATGCACACTCTATCGTGTTTCTATGTAAAGTGTTTCGCTTCTCCTCGACTCTCAACGACTCGCGTTCCGTCGCTCCGTGCCCGAACCGCCCATGCCATAGTAACACAAATGGCACTCGGGCGTCTTCCAGTGGAACGAACCGTCAAAGACGTCAAACCCGACCGCGTACTCGGCACAGTAGCGATCATGGAGTGCCTCCCACTCCCGAAGTGTCACGATCTCGTATTGCTTGGACGCACACGTGCCGAGTCTGATAGAGAGAGAGACAGATAAAGAGATAGAAGCAATCAGTCAGTAGGCTGCGTGCGTGCGTTCGTACACATTGACCATCACACAACACAACGTACGCCTGGGTTGCTTGGAGCGACTGTTCGATCGAGAACCCAGAGAGGAACATCGTGATGTACGGCGGCACGACGTTGCGCTGATGCGCGGTGCACACGAGCTCGGCATTCAGCACTGGCCCTGGGTAGCGATCCGCATCGCAGCGTACAAATTGGCGCCACTTGACGAGCCACTTCTTGGGGACGAGAAAGTACGATTTCCCAACACAGTGGCTCAGCGACAAATGCGTATGCCCACGTGAGCTCGCAGGCGAGAAGAGTTCGTTCGGGTACCCGGCTTTGCGCAGCAATAAATCGAGCAAGTCGTTCGAACCAGCGATCTGGGAGTCAAAGCGTTGCTGCTTCTGTGCTTCAACGGCGCGTTCTTTCGCCGCTTCGAGCTCTGTGCACGTCGCACAATCGGGTTCGTACAATGGGAACCCACGCAAGTCGGAAGCGTACAGCGCCATGCGCTGAAACACGGCGCGCGTGATGACGACGCGCTTCGCACGACCAACGCACTGCGCAGCAGGCAGCATCGCGCCATGCGGACACACGAGCATCGCACTCGCGTCATGCGTCGCTGCGGCCTCCATATCGAGCTGCGCGAGTGTGTGCGTTGCGGTTACTTCTACTGCTGCTGCATGTGATGGTGGTGGTTGCGCGAGCGTCTTCTTCTTGGTACGCACGTACGTCTGTTGACGCTCGCGCTGCTTACGTTTCGTCAAGCGGAACTGCTGTAGAAACTGCTCGTACGCGAGGCAGCGCTTCTTCCATGCAAGCAGCGACGCGCGGCTCACGATGACGCTCGGTTTCGCGCTGCAGGACGCTTTCGCGTCCTCAAACGACTGCACGGCTGCGCATGCAAACCACTTTTTCAACGTCAGCACCTCAGCAGCGCGCAACACAGCGGTCGTGCGCGGCCACGATGCGTCGTCTTCTCGGAGACTCACGAGAACGTCGCCAAACCGGTGCTTCACGACCAGTGCGATCGCATCTTGTACCACAGACTCGCGAGGATGCAGTGCTGCGCATGTCGCGGTGAGCTGCGCTGCGTCCTTTGCCGTAAGTAGCTCAAACACGTGCGCGAGCACGGTGAGCGGGAGGTGGTCCATCTAATCCAGCGCACAAGAATGACAAGCAAGTACGAGTGACGATGAGCGTGCACACTGCCGATCGAGTATAACGCTGTACTGTCTGACGTCGTCGTCGTCGGTTGGAGCACCTAATACCTTAACTTAAACAATCGCATTCTTTCTTGCGAATTTTTACATTTCGATCCAACCCTTTACTTCATCTAAAGTGAAATGTCCAATGTTAACTATTGATTTCGCTCAAATTCGATACAAACTTACGTCAAAAGTTGGACATTCTCTCATGTTTTCCTATACTGATTTTGTACCCACTTGCTGTCGGAAACACTGTCGAAAATTATGAGTCTAACACCTGGTGTTTAAGAGTTTGAACATCTTGATTACAGTATGCTTCGTCCAAACTTAGCTTCAATGAGAGATGCTTGAGAAAGTAAAATGTGAGAATGAGATGAGCATAGAGTAGACCAGTTTATATTCGACAGTGATGGTCATTTATTTGCTAGTTGTATAAACATAAAACCACGACTCGAATACGAAAAATATGTGCTTCACTTGAAATACACAATTACTGCAGTAAACATATGTTCGCATAGCTGTAATGCCTGTCTAAAATTCAGAGCCCGAAATTATACAGAGCTACAAAAACAATTACGCGTCCTGTAAAACACTTGTATTCGATAAGAGATTGCTGTACTTATTGGGCCGAAATTCACTCGTTAATTGAAATTACAAATACGCACGTTTTTCCTGCTGCATGTGCACCAAATCATAACGTGCACAAAACGTCGATATGGTAATGCGACAATGAACGACATGTATGCATACATATTATACATACGTATACATTTCATTGCGCGCGCAACATCAAAGTACAAGTGTTAACCGCTAGAAACACAGAGTAGTAGGAAGGCATGTCTGTTCACTGCGACTGCATCTAGCACTACAATATGGACATCCGCTATGAGGACGGCTCGGACTTGACGACGTTCTTCCTAGACCTCGAGCAAGCGATACGAACAAAGTCGGACGCATCTAAAAGCGTGATGAACGACGAGAGTAAGGCGATCTACCTCTACGTCTCAATAACGAGCGCACGGATGTAGCCGCTCAATATTTGTGAAGGGAATCGCAAGTTTATCTTGTACAGTAAGCAGGAGTTGTACATCATGCTAAAGTGAGCTGGAGATGAACATCGAGTAAAAGGAGTGGCATAAAGCTGTTCCAAGCGTGACAGCTGTCCCGATGATAGAAAACTGATGCTATCGTCACCGAAGCAGTATGCCATGTCGTGCGGTACTTGAATTGGTAATGATCAGGGGAATGAAAAATATGGAATAAGGGCGAGCAACGCAGAAAAGACGGAAATGAGGAGGAGGTGCGAAATATACGACAAAACTATAAGTGTATTGTGAGTTGCAAAGCGCACGACGCTAAGGTCCTTGCTAGAATACGGACATAATAAATTTGTATGTATAACTATATAAACAATGCGCACTTTACGTCCTGTCAAGAGTACGTTTTGTGTTGTTGCGATCTTTGTGTACCTTTACGTTGATAGTACATGAGTGTCATTCACCGCAGTGTATTTTCGCCGCATGTAATGAACCATAATACTAACAGCCTTCCTAGTTTGAGACAAGTAGTTTAATTAGGTGACTTGCTGTAATAAGTTGTTCCATTAGCGCACATTCAGAAGTCTGAGAGCTTATTCTCTATAAATATTTCAACTACAAATGTCCATTTTGCTTTAAATTTCTCCGAATGTTATTGAAGAGGTCATACGCATTGATTGGTTACTTGATCTGCATCAATGCTGGTGTAGAAAGCGGAGCATGTTGGTGCATGAAACGCATTTAGCTGTTCACACTTCCTCCTTTGCTTGCAAGTGTATCCTTGTTTTGTGCAATTCCCAAGTGATTTTGCAAGGTGTCATTAACTTTTGGTATAGTGTCGTTCTACTTTTGGAGACGACCATACAGCAGCCAAACGGCGAACGACGAGTTCTTCTCAACTAAACAGTAAAATGTACATCAGCAATACCACTCCCCGCCGTCACAAAACGATGCTGACTGGTCTTTGCCGCATGATGCGAAAGTCAGCACCTCCAATTTGAACTTAGTGCAGCAGTCCGACATAATTTCGTTTTTTAAAACTATTTTCGGATGCAGAAATCCTCCTCTCTAGCGGTCACATGCATGAAGACCGTGCTTAAACTTCTGAGCGTAGCCATCATGGAGTCCATCATGGCTGCCTGCAACGTGGCGCATACACAGCATTCGATTTAGGGTTCTCGCTTCAGCAGAGTGATAGGCAAACACTCTAACGCAAACATACCTTTTCATCGATGGCAACGTGTAGGTTACGGCGAATACAGTCCGTCCATTGACTTGGCCGCGAATAAGGAATTATTTCCAAAACAAAGCAATCGCGCAGTTCGTGATTGTTGCGATCCCAGTAGGTGGATAACAAACTCTCGATTTCTTTTGCGCGGCTTTTTGGGTCGACACGGCAAATTGCAGAGCGATTTGCATTATGTCTCACGGCATACATGCGTGCTTGCGTGAGCGTGAGCGTGTGAATGCTGTGAGCGATCTCGTCATGTTCTTTTTTGCTTTACTGGTTGTTTGAGCTATTTGTACCGAATGTACTTGCAGTGGTCGAGTCACAGTTTGAGATTCACTCGGTAGCGCGTGGTAGAAATAAACCGAGGCTGTCGGGCGCTCTTGGTGTTCTTCGTGGACTTGTTGACGGATTTCATATTTTATATGGTCAATCAGTATGGCATCGTGATGTCCATTCACACTTCGTAGCAGAAGTTCATCATGAAGTCTTAAATCAAGTACAGATTGATGTGCAAGCTGGCGCTCTCTTATCAAGAACAGATCGTTTGGAAGACCTCGTAAGCCGTTTACTTGCTTTTTAGTACCCCAAATTTCTTGTTGTTAAACGTCTTGATGATGTAAGCGTTCGCTTGTGCTTTCTTGCTGCAGAGCCTGTTTCGGATGCGCTCCTGTCGAAGTTGCTGCTGATCTAGTTGAGCGGCTTGCTTTCCGAGTCCGAGTCGGTGTCGCCATTGAAGACCGGCTTGGAGATGAAGCCGAGTAGGCGCTCTCCTTCCAGCGCGGCGGTGATGTGCGTCATCAAAATCTTGATGTTCAAGCTGATAGTGCGAGGATGTTCCCTGTGGAGCGTGGAGAAATTGGTGACGAGAGAACGTCGAAGACGAGTGAGGCGGAGTGGAGGAAGAGGAGGGAGATGAGGAAAAGACCACAAGAGTGTAAATGCGCAACACGCAAAGGGCCTTGCGCTCATGTGTGTGCGCTTATGTTGGGCGTAAATATATATGAAGTTTATATATAACATATTTAAATGAAACATGAAGGAGCAGTGATAAACCAAACGTATGCGATTACTCGTCTTGTGTAGCGTTTACGTGGACGACGCATAAGTGTCGTTCGCTATAGTGCAATATAACCACATGTCATGAACCACAATACCAACTGGAGTACAGTAGCCGAACGTACTTGCGGTGATGTTGAACGTTCTGGTGGTACAGTGGAAAATTTCAGTGACGGTAGTTTTTGCGTTCCGTGTGTGATGAATGCTGCTTAACACATTCCGATGGCGTACGTTTTGCATTTCTAGTGCAAGAGCTGCATGCCCTTCTCCTCAACGTTCCACCACGCTCAAAGAGTGATCATGTGATATACCCTGGTCAGGTAAGCGTGTCTCAATACGAAAACAATCCCCCTGGCAATCGCGGTTCCTCGTCACGTACGAACATGTACCTGCGTTGAACTTCGTCGTGCTGGCTCTTACTATGTTCGTGTTGTTGTTGTTGTTGTTGTTGCGTATTTTGCGATATGGCTTTCAAACATTAATGTTCCCATTTCGCACGATATGTCTTCATATATATTGATTACGCTATGTCGCTCTCTATAGGTTTTACTGCTTGCACAAATAGACCTGCTGCAACTTTATTCGACGTACAATCGGATCGAACAATAGCATAGTTTGCTGTCGTACGTTTAATTCAAGAACTTCCGCAAGATGCAAAGATAATGCTATCACCTTGCGCTGTTCTAGAAAAGTATGTTAACTTCCAATATATAAGTAATGGCGTGGATACAGATAATTTGTGCGTCTCTGCTAAACCGAAACATTAATTACACATACTACTCGATAATTAAACTCGCATCGCCGTCTACTATGCAGTCGTTTAGTTTTGTCTACAAAATACAAACAACAATAAAGTAGATGGGCTAGCGCCTTTCACATGGTTTGTTGTCAATACTGATTTGTCGTCAATACTTTGTGCAGCTACTAATGCGAATGCTATATTTGCGGGGGTGCAAAATAGTCCGGAAGTATACTGTATTGCCATGGCATCTTTTAATTTTTTGTAGCTCACCGAGCCATCGACTGACATCCGCAATGCAAAAGATATTTGAAACGTATGTGTCAGCAGGCACTACAGATATGTTTGTGATATCATGCGCATGATGGTGAGACTTCGCAATATTTGTAACATCTTTTGTATAGTATGGCACAAAGTATATATACGTTCATATTTAATGTTGCACAATAATTTAGTTTGCATAATCCTAAAAGCTCTATGTGTATTATTATCCGACTTTTGTTGCACAGTAATTATATATGTTTTCCACGTGTACTGATGCTAATGTTAAAAATTTGTGTCGACTTCTACTTGCGGTATTGACGTCATACTTCCTGTGAAGCTACTTTTGTAAATTTTGCCTAACTCTTCTATTCAGTGCCTTGGTCACTATCACTCTGTTTTTGTCGAGTGGCTATCTTGTTCTGATCCGATACCGGGTTTGGTGTCTAGCTCTGCATATCGGTTACCAATTTTTCCCTTCTCCGGCAATCGCCTTTACCACAGAAAGAACATGTTAAATCAATCAATATTCTTTTTTGCGATTTTTCCGGGATAATTAGATCTCATTTACTTTGTAAGTGAAACACAAAATATCAATGTTTTTGTGGATGGATTTACAAGGTCCATTGCACTTATTCCGAAATAAATTTACATATTTCGACAAGTACATGAATTTGAAAATGTAAATACTGTACTTTCGATCAATAAATTTCTACGTTACTAAACTATCGACTAGCTTTGCTAATGAGGTACGAAGTATCCGTAGTATTTATGTCCAACTTGCAAATGGGAATAATTGGTTCATTGTAAATATCCACAAACAAAACGCACATTATTACCATGCTGAAGCAAACGGTGAATACAGCATCGAGTTAATCATGCGCCGCAAGCACATGCGCAAATTATTTGCGGGTGCACAATTCACCCCTCACCACGCCTACGACTGCGGGTTTAAGGCAGTGCATACAAACTTAACGACTAACCAACATCTCTCTTGATTATGCAAATGGTCATTGTACAGAACGCAGATGAAAAATGTCCAAAATGTGAATAATTTGCAAAACGGTTTGCAACATTATGCAGTACAATACCTGAAGGGCGTTCACACATCTGCATTTTAGTGTACATGGGTTCACATGTACAGGCATAGGTACGAACATTGTGCAAGTGCGATTTTTGCTTCTTGATGGCGCGAGTAGTGACCAGCTCGCTAGTTCTCATTCTCAAATGTGCGATGTAGAGGCACCAAGCCTCTCCTCGTCTCTAGCGCACACCCTCATCACTTTCCCAACAAGCCTCTTACGCGACACGAGACACAATGCACCGCCTAACAACGCCGACACCAACAACGTTGTGATGGTTGTCGCCGACGTCGACGCCGCAAGTCGAGCACTTGTAGGTGGATTGCATGCGATGCATGTGAATTTGCAATGACTTCATGTTCTCCACTCGCGCACAACAACTGACGTGCGCACCATTCATTGCAAGCTGTTCTGTCATGATCTCCTACCATACATTTAATTACCGGTATGTCAAACTTGACATTTGAAGTAATGGATTAGCAATGAGCGACATTTTTGCATGCTCTGATAAATCAAGTAATGGATGAGTAAACTCAAAATGTTTGAGTAATGGATTAGTAATGGACCCAACTATGGGTAACATTTTAGTAGTGACACCGTTTCAAACCTGATCATAAGCTATCACATCACAAAAAAGGCGACTGTGACAAAGGCAAGGAGAATTGCTCTTTTCGTGTACTGCACACCAAAGGACAGCAGTCAATGCAGCAACAGCTGATAGCAGTCAGCGCGCTTTCGAGATCGGATCTGGTGTTGAGTACTGTATGTGTTACAGCGGATGTTAACCATGCCACGAGCACATGCCGAAGACGCGAGCCGCGCGCACTTCACAGTGCAGCTCGCGCGCGTGACAGAGCGGCGACCGTGCGCTGCTGCAATCCGGAGTGCACTTATGGCGCCGCTGCAGCTGCGTCTTATTGTGAAGCTGCGTGCGCATCTCGTGCAGTACATTGTCAACGGTATCGTGACGGTGCGTACTTGTGTGTCGACGCTGTAGTTCTATACATTACGCATTAGGTATGTATGCACTACAGCTGCTGCTATTACGCTCAATGCTCACTCTCACAATGTGTGCATATACTTTGCTCCTCTCCACATCAATCAGTGCGTGATTCGATCGCACGAGCCGATCGTCGATGTCTGTGACGCAACGTCACCCACCACCAGCGACAGTGTGCAACAGATCCTCATCGCTGTCACAAGCGGCATTGTGTGGCGCGTGACACTACCTGCCAAACCACTGCGTGCATTCCAGCATGTGCTGTTACCGCCGTCTGATGTCGCACAGAGGTACGAGCATGTCATCTCACAAGTATATATCGCTATCGTGTGGTCGCTCCTACGCTGCATCTCACTGCTGCTTTTCTATTGTGACTCTAGCATCGAAAACTGCTGCATTGAACGTCTCTGCGAGGTGCCAGGCGTTCGCTCCGTGCAGCAGCAGCGTGGCGCGTGCATCGTGTGCACGAGCGTCGTCGTCCCCACGACACTTGCCTGGCCAACCACGTCGCCTGGTGCTGCAGCGACAACGTCACTACCGACACGTGAGCTCCCGCAGCTCGAAGCTGAGCAGTCGACATGTGCATTGGCTCTCTGTAGCACCGACAGCGCGTTGGCGCTTGCACTTGCGCAGTCGCTCACACGTCGCCACGCAAGTGTCACTTCCACATCATCGACACCGCTGCTCGTGCTGCTGCAAGGTGACGTCGATGGCGCTGTGCGCTACTGCATCACATCCAGCGCTGCGCCACAGTCGACAGAGGCAGATTCGGAGTCGCTGCTGCCGCTGAGTGGCACGTTCGTCACACTGGACGAGCCAGTGCAGTGGATCGTGCCGGTTGCACAACGACGCGGACTGGAAGGTGTGCTCGTTGTCGGCGCACGTGGCAGTGGCCGCATCGTATTGCTGCCACCACCTTCGTCCAATGGCAGCAACAGTGTGTCGCCCACGCTCTCGATCACGTTTGGGGGACGCGTGCAGTCGATCGTGTTTGTCGAGCCGCTTGCGTGTTTTGTGTATTGCGTCGATTGCGTTGCGTATGCACTTCGTGCGCGTGACGTGCTTGCACAGTACAACGGCACGGACAAGCAACAACAGCGCACAGCGCTACCGCTCCACGCAATAGCGGCTCGGTTGCGGCTCCACACGGTACGTTTCTGCTATTGATCGTAGTAGTGGCTTTGCCGCTCTTCTCACAGTGCTACTGTCTGTTTGTTTGCGCCTCACAGGGCGTCGTTGCAATCGCATTACATGCTGATGCATGCACAATGTCGTTTGTGTTTGCCACTGGACGTGTCCTGTCGATGGACGCGGCGTCCGTGCGTCACGCCATCAACGACGTGCTCGATCTATCGACTGACGCTGCAGCAACGGACGCTTCGATCGATGCCGCGACAGCACCAACAACCGGCGACAACGACGCCGACAAAGACACGAGCGCGAGTGCGTCGCGCATCAAGTCGCTGCTGCAGCGCATTGCACAAGTCGCGACAGCGTCGACGGCGCTCCACGCGCACTCGACGCAGCTCGATACGAACTTGCGGCACCTGCACGCTGCGCTCGTTATGCAGCAACAGATCCACGCAAACGGTCTGTCACGGTCTGACTTGCTATGCGCTATCGACTGAGTAGCACCATTGCTGACGCCCTCTTGACAAACACATACCAGGGATCCAGTCGCTGTTCCACTGCCGCTTGGAGATGACGCGCGTCGCTGCTTCTGCTGCTGCTGCTGCTGGTAGTGCGCTGACACATACGCACGCAGTTCAGCTGACGTGTCGCATCGACGCCAGCAGCCAACTCGAGATGCTGGACGCGTTGCTTGCGAGCTGGTGCGTCCTGTATGGTCAGTACATACGCTACAACACTTGCACTGACGATGGCGCTGTCTATGTCTATAACGCACCACAGGCTCGTGCGCATTGCTGTTCGGACGCGCACGCAGCTCGTGACGACGTTCGTGTTCCCGTTGCGCGATGCGCTGCACGTTGGACCGTCGCTACGACGTGCGAGTAGCGCTGAGCAATCGATGCTGCTCGGCAGCGACACGCTCGCGCATCAGGACACTGGCGGTGTGTTCACGGCGTCGTGTTCGCTCGTGTTTCAACCAAGCAGCAGCGTAGTCGAGCGTTTACAGTCGCCACAGGACGCTCGACCGCCTGTTCGATCACCACACAGCAACGGCGACGACGGTACAGGCGAGCGATCGTCGTTGTTTGCGTTCTCGATCCCACTCGTACGCGACAAGCCGTTCTACGTCGTGCAGCTGAGTTCGCTGCTGCCTGCGAGTAGCGTTGCACTTCCGACGAGCGCGACGGCGATCAAAGCAGCGTTTCGGCAAGCGCAGGACCCGTCGCTGCCACCCGCTGGAAACGACAACAGCGCAGACAGTTCGACGTTGCTGCTGCAGGGCTATCAGTTCTGGTCGGCGCTCGCGTCGCACTGGCACGACAAGGCGTTTGCTGATCTGTGGATGCGCGACTTGCACCAACCAACGTCACAGGAGCTGCTCGCGTCGTCGTCTTTGGACCCGCCAGCGTTAACAGCGACAGTATCACTGCCACCGCAGGCAGTGCAGCAGTCAACGCCACTCGACGTCGTTGCGCCGCCGTCGCGGTTCACGCTCGTGTTTCCAGCGTTCGCAGTGCTTGAACTCACGATCGATCACGCAGTTGCAGTCGTGCGCAGCGTTTTGTCGTTGCCACAATCGATGGTGCCGCAGCTCCACGCGAGTTGTCGCACGACGCAGCGCGGGACGTTCGCATTTGGGCTCCAGACGGTCTCCGCAAACGTCATTATGCTCCGTTTGGCGCTCGCTAATGGGACGATCCTGATCGACGGCGACGCGCTCCAGCCACTGGAAGTCACTGTCCAGTGCTCGAGCGCCGACGACCTCTCTGTGGTGCGTCTTTGCGAACGTAGCTATGGCGTTGATGCGATGAAAGGACGCGCTTACTTAATCACATACTCGATGGCGCCATTTGCAGATGCGCGCGCTGCTGCTTGAGAACGTACCGCGATGTTCAGGACACGAAGACATGGCGATGCCACTCGATGACGTGTTTACTGCACTGTCGCTCGAAGCGACCGAGTGCCGCACATTGCTGGACGAGACCGAGTCGCTTGCAGCGGTGCGTTTGTGTGTGAATGTGTGTGTGGTCGTCGGACCTTGCTACCAACGACCGGACGTGGACAATAGGCAATCACAGCGAAGCTTGCAATGCACTTGCAGCGCGTCGATCGATGTTCGCTCGGCACGGATGAAGTCATGCGGCTCGTCACAGACGTTGCGCGCGTCGAGACGCAGACGCTCGACGTGTATTGGAAATCCCGTCACGTGCTCAACAAGTTTGTGCTATGAGCGATCGCGTGCGGTAGACGCTACGAGTAAGTGCCAGACCTTAGTACAGACAAACGAATGGAATACAGAAGCAATGGTATTAAAGTGCACACTGCAGTCTGCAAGCCGACGATGGTGGCTGCTGTCGAATAGCCGTCGTCGACTTTGTCCGCTGTTGATTGCTACTGCTGCTACTGCTACTGCTAATGCTGGCAGTCGGACGACTCGCACCGTCGCTCCGTGGTGTCTCAAACAGCGCAAGTGCGCGCATGCGTGGCGCCTCGTCCATCGACATCGCCTTGCTTCGTGGCACGCGCCGCGCATCGGCATGTTTGCACGGCGGACTCGACGTCGTCGTAGCGACTGCGTGTGCGTGGCGCGAACAGATTGGTCGCGCGACCGGCGTGCGCGGCGTTGTCGGTTCGCAGCGTTTGCGTTGACGGATCGGTGGTGGACTTGTCACGCGTGTCGCTGGTGGCGTCCGGGGCCGTGTCGTTGGCTTTGCTGCCGTTGGCGTCGTTGGTGATGGAGTTGGAGTTGACGCTGCTACTCGACACGTGATGCGCACAGCATCAGCGACCGGTTGGATCTGTGACGATGCTGTCGATGGACACTCGTTGTTGTCAATTCGTGTTGCTGTCGTCGTAATCGCGTGAGGGATCACCTTCGTTGTCGACGCAAGCGGCACTGTTTGTGGTTCTAGCTGCAATGTTGTTGGCGCAGTGCGTTGGCGACCAAGCGTCGAGCCATTGCGGATCGGAATTCGTGACGGCAGCGATTGTTGCGCAACCGCAGCAGTCGACAGCTCGGCCTCTAACGTCGACTCGACAGCCGTGTTGCTCGTTGGTAGCGGTGACTCGTATTGGCGGGGTCGATAGTCACTCGCAGCATCTGACAAGCAGTCGTTGTCGTCGAACGATCCACTACCGTAATGATCCTCAAACGACGACATGCGCGAACGGATCGACGCAGTCTCGTCGCACGTCGACACTGTGTCGTAGCCCATCGACATGGCGTCAATGTCATTGCCGTCGCCGTCGTCGTCATTGTTGTCGTAGCACTCGCTGTGCCAGTGCATGGCAACATCCTCATCATCGCATCCATCAACGCTCTCTGGGTTGAGCTGCTCGGCATCGACGTCGTCGTCGTCGTTAGCGCTGACGATGACGTAGAGCTCGCTATCGTCGTTGCGCGTGTCGCAGCACTCGCTGCTGCAGGAGGGTACGTGCTGCGCAGCACATGCTGCGTTTGCGTCCAACGACGCTGGCTCAGCGTACGTAATAGCAGCAACATCCTCGTCATCAACGCTTTCAGGGTTGCACTCATCGGCGTCAGCATCAGTAGCGTTGATCGTAACGAGCGCGCCGTCATCGTTGGGGGTTTGGTAGTTGGAAGCGATCGCGTGAGGGTCGTCAAATGGGCTGTTGTTGCTGCTTTCAATATCGAAGCACTCGCTGCTGTCGAGTGATGATACGACCGTCTTGCTGTTGACACTGCTATCGGCTGCTGGACAGTCCGTTGTGTTCACCGCCAACTTGTTCAGTGCAGCGACGACCGCGTTCACGACCAGCGATGTTGACGCCCGTTCCTCTGTAGACTGTAGCTCTTCAGTCTCATCAAGTGTGGCTGGCGCAGGAGGAGGCGCTGTAGTCTCCGATACGTTGATGTCGTTCCTGGCTTCGGCAGTGTTTAATGCTTCGAGTGCTCTGGCGGTCGTCAATGCCAACGCAGCTGCGCGCTTGGATGGCGAAAAGTCCAAGCGCTCGCAGTCGGGCGAGCTGCGCGCCAAGTCGTTAAACTTGTCGACGAGGTCGCGCACGGCGCCGCCATGCTCATACACGTGTGCGTCGGTGATCGTGTCTGCAAGCTGCGAGTTGCGACGTGCTGCTTCAAAGCGCTCCACGAGCGCGGCGACGCCGCTTGCGCGTTGGCGCTTCTTTGTTGTCGGCGTTGTCGGTGGTGATGACATGTTGTCGGATGTGTGAAGTGCAGCGTAGTATATGTGGATGTAGCACTTGCTGGTAGTAGTGTTGCTCACTATTGATGCCAAGATAGAGCGAGAGTGATGCATAGCGTCAGTCAAACGCAAGCTTCGAACTGGCCAGCTAAGGTGCTGACGACATTAGCAACCGTAACGACACACATGGCAACAGCACCACGCATAGCGCATTACGACGACATATACGCATCGAGACGTACGTACATGATGCTTGACGTTGCCAAAATGCTCCAACCTCAACGCAACCTTACGATAGAAAACGGAAATGGCGCGTAAAACGCACAGCAACTTTGACGCAAGTCAAACGCGACCCGTAAATATTTTGATACTAATCTTAGTCAAGCTAAAATGCTAAATTTAGCAGTACGTTGCTGTAACAAAAAGTTTCGCTGGATAGGGAGCAATAAAATCCTAGATTTAGCACTGCAAAAAGATATCGCTGTCGGATAAAGCGACAAAGTAGGGACGCACTACAAATGGCAAGCGCTCACATACGCAAACATTGTCTTTGTTGACATTGGTCATATGAAGCTACAAAAAGTTCCAAAAACGTTGTTTAAAACGTTATCTTCAACAGACAACGTCAGTCAATTAACTAAAATAACGCAATCAAAATATTCAACGCGAAACTAAACCTTAGTCACGCAAAGATGCTATATATTAGCGGTAACAAAAAGTTTCGCTGGCGATACAAGTAAGCCAGCTCTCTACTTTGTTGTCGAGAGCTCACATAGGTAATCATCGAGCTTAACTATGTCGACATTGGTCGTGGAGTTGGTATTGTGATAAGGTTGGCAGCAGTATCGGGAAACGAGTGGATGGCGTTTGCGGATATGTTTTGTTTATTTTGTAGTAACCATTTTTTCAACACAGAGATTTAGGAATTGCATTTTTCATTTCAATTCCACAAATTAATCGAAGAAAATGCATTAATTTTCATAAAATAGTGAAAAATATATATCGGTAACTGAAATGTGTAACTTGGCGGATACGCAGGACCTAGGCAGCTGCCAATATAGGCGAAACAGAAATGACAACAGCAACATAGAGACACCAAGTCACTCATTGCTTATAGGTAGTAATATTTGGGTTTCGTAAGGAAATAAGGTGTCATTAGTTGTGCACAACGAAAAACTCTCGTCGTTAAAACATGCATGTTGCGACACAAGTGTCTTCATGTCAAGATGCTCATTATGCATCAAAACCGCATCACCGTGTACACTACTATGTTATGGTCGAATGCACATACCTCTGTTTTGAAGCTGATGTGTTTTGGTGGCTTCGTTCGCTATTTCCCTTGCGATTCCGGGATTTATATTTGCTTCTTTTTGTTACTTTAGTACGTTTGACAAATGTGTTTTTCTATAAACACGAACAAATGAAAATTTATGGTGCCTTTTAGACATTGCAGTACTTTGAGCCTATTTTAATAGCAAACGTATTCGTTGAAAAAAGATCGTATTCGTACATTATAGCACGATTTACTCCACGAATATCAGCTGTTTTGCAATGTAATTATATATTTTATTTTAATTAAACGTATAGGATGTTATTTGCAATCCGGCCCTTTTAAGACGTAGTTGTAACACCTGATATTCAGCTATTAGCGTAGTTGTCGACACAAGGATGTCGTGCAAACATAATGCGTTTGACAATGAATATACTGTTGGCCGAATCAGGAATACGAGATGTTATGAATATCATTACGTAATACAATATCAAAAATACGATTACCATTTTCGTATACTATTATCTTCCAAGCACTGCATCGGACCGGAACCTAACAACGAGAGTGAATGCATGCGCTGTGTAGTATGTGCTCGTCAAATCATCATACGCGCGGGACGGCTAATCTTCTGCCTGACAAACGACTACGCGACAAAGCATAGCTGTGGCACGACTGCACGTGGAATGCGCGTCAATCTAGATATCATATGATGGTGACGTGCTCTTCAACACATTGACTGTACATCAATTCGGTCATATTGTCAATTGATAAACCGTGTTTACTCGCAAATGCTGCTTCGCTAGTCGAAAACAAGACCTTTTGATTTTTTTGTCCGTAAGTGCTTTACATGTGTCATATTTATGCTAAATAACATTGAGTGTTATGACTGACGCAAAGTAATACTGAATACATGATGTTAGACAAGTTTAAAACAAACTCACGAAAGAAACAAAGCTGCTCGATGACAATTAACCACATCACAGTGCAATGTTAAGCTTGAAACTTTGCGGAAATATTCTTACTCGACGTAACCACAGACGCTCGGGTGGTACGTTGATAGGGACAAAAGTGTTTTCTATGTGTAACTTGCATAGATTCACTAGCACCTACGTTTGATTCACTCATGCGAGTAGGTGCAAAACACGATTGCCCTGTGTTGTACGAGCAGTGCATCGCAGTATATTGTACATTTGTTTGGTAAAATGATTTTTATCTACGAATTGCGCAAGCCCATTGGTATTATCGACATATATGTTCTGCTGTATATTTGGCGTCCATTAAAATGTATGTCAGTTTTGCATTTGTCATTTTTAGCAATCATAATATATTTTGTTATTAGTCAAGATCGAAAACGCGCTCTCGAGAGAAAAAGCCGCTCGAAACCACGAGCACGCGACACTGGCACGCGACACTGGCAACGTACATCGACAAGCACGTGAACACGAGCAAGCATGTCGAAAGCGAATGACTATATGGTGCAGGGCCACAAGGCGCTCAAGAAGACATCGTTCTTCTCGTTCGGCGGCGGCTCGCAAAAGTACGAGGACGCGAGTGACTTGTTTGAGAAAGCAGGGAACCAGTTCAAGGTCGGCCGACAATGTACGTAATGCAAGCTTGTGTGCATGCTGAGATGTTGTGTAGCATACGTGTGGGCGATACTGCTGCGTGTGCTCCATTCTGCTTCCGATTGAATCGAGCGAGAGAGGAGGAGCGACATATCTTGGATCGACCGTACAGCTTCAACTCGAGCGCACCCACACTGACACGTGTGCATTGGCTATGCTGTGCTATCTGAACGACGCAGGGCAAGAGGCTGCAGATGCATTTGCGCAGTGTGCCGACTGCCAGGTATGTGACTATATGCTGTTGTTTGCATTCGCGAGTGCTGCTGTGAGCTTGTCTGTCTGGATGTCTGCACGTCCTTCGCGTTGCTGATCACTCCATTGGTTCGTACACACCTGTAGATGAAGCTCAAAGAGACCTCGCGAGCAGCGCAGTTCTACCAACAGGCAGCAGACGCACTTGCAAAAGTGAACCCCACGGGTTCGTGCGATTGCATTCCTACTGGCTCTCTCTACAAAATCTACTGACGCGAGCTGTCTGTATTCTACACACTCCTCTACAGACGCAGTCGAGTACTACCGCACGGCAATCGCAATGCTGTGTGACGCCGGGCGGTTCTCGAATGCCGCGAAGCTCCAGAAACAGATCGCGGAGATCTTTGAGAGCCAGGACAACAAAGACGAAGCGCTGTCGAATTACCAGCAGGCAGCAGATTACTTTAGTGGCGAGAACCAGACGTCGTCGGCGAACAACATGCTCTTGAAGGTCGCACAGTTCAGTGCACAGCTCGAACGCTACGACGCTGCGCTTGCGATCTACGAGAGCATCGCCCGGGCGTCGATGGAGTCGAATTTGCTCAAGTTTAACGCGAAGAACCACCTGCTGAACGCTGGGATCTGTGCAATGGCGACGAAAGACCTCGTGCTCGTCCAGATGAAGCTGAATGACTTCCAGGAGATCGATTACACGTTTGCCGACAGTCGGGAAGGCAAGTTCTTGACCGCAATGGCGCAAGCGTACGAGTCGTTCAGTGGCGACGCATTTGCTGACGCTGTGTATCAGTTTGATACGATCTCGAAGATCGAACCGTGGAAGATCTCGCTGTTGCTCAAGGTCAAAGAGAGCATCGTGGGGGAGTTGGACGTTGCACAGGACCTTACGTAAGTAAGAAGTGAGGAGTTATTGCGAATGCGAGCAGACAGTGTCGTTTACAGTGCTGTAGGCAGGACGATGCTACTGCTACTGGTCGTAGGCAGGAGAGCGAGAGCGCACGACGTCGATGCACACGCTGTAGCTATTGCTGTTCGTGTTGGACCGCAGAGGCGCATGATCCATTGAATCAGTGATCTCCATCGGTTTCTACAGTAAAGTGGTCGATTCGTATTCTTGTCGTACTGACAGCTTAATCGTCATCATCGTCCCCAATGATGCTCTTCTTTTCGGAAAACTCGACAGCAGGCGACACGAGCGGCCCTTGGAGGTAAAAGTAATACTTTTGGTACGCTGGTGTCACCATGCGTGCGTGGTCGTTCGCGGCAGCAGCATCGCCAACGTCCTTCACGTCGTCGCGCCGCAATCCAGGGAAGCACTCGCCACGTTGCAGCAAGAGTCGCTCTTGCTCCTAGTGGGTGCCACGCAGAGTGTGTATATTTCGGTTTTGTATACGTCAGTCAGTCAAGCAATAAGCATCACATCTCGTTCGGCTCGTTGCAACAGACAACAGACAACGCATCGTACCATGAGCGTCTGGTTGTGGACAAACCAATGTGGCAATTGCTGGGGGAGCGTCACGAGGTCGACGTCAAACAACTCGATAAACTGTTCGTTCTCGAACCGCGTCTTGATGCTACTGGCAAGATTTCGATACTAAAACAAACAGAGCGAAACGACATGAGACATGAGACATGTGTGTGGATAGGACGCACACACATACAACAACGTACTTTGTCGATCGTTGCTGTGAGGCTCCAGTTCTGCAGCCGCCGCAAGCAGCCGATGATCGTGCCAGCAAAGTGGACACCGGTCCTAGTGACAGTGGCAGTAACAGTGGCTTAGTGTACTATGAGCTGCAATACCGAGATCACAAGAACAACGTACTTGCACATGACCAGGATCGGATGCCGTCGCTGGTCGAGGATGTGCTCAATCGCTTCTTTCGCCATGCCTTCGGCGATGCCACCTTTCCAGTACGACGAGCTGCGGTACTTGAGCCCCAAGTGGATCTGTGCCATGCGTACATACGCAAGAGGTCGTAAGCACAACAAGTCCGAATCGCTCACGTCGAAGCACAAGCAGTAACGACTGTCGCACGTTGCGACGTACGACAGTGATGTCGCGCTCTTTGAAAAAGTCGACGAGTTCGCGCGACAGATCGTCGTACGAGAGGTACACGACCGTGCTGAGCTGCAGCGTTGCGAGGAACGGAAACGACGACGCGTCGCACTTGTTCGAGCGAAACACCTGGTCTTCGACAATCTCAAAGAACAGCGGCGGGTTGTACGACGGCAGCGTGCCGTAGCTCGGCGCCACGATAGATGCTGTCGTCGTGGTCGCAGGTGCAGACACAGTCGCAGCAACAGCAGTCACGGACGGTGCGAGCGAGACCGTGTCGGTCGCGATCATGAGCGTCGACGCAATGCTCGCCATGTTGCTGTCTGTTGTGTCTATTGAACATTTGCTAGCAACTAACACAATACCCCACAGCGACATAATCGAGGTCATCTCAAATGTACGATTATTTTGTCAAATTAATATTAATTGCATTCATGACTAAACTTCAGATTTCGTCACTTCCATTATCGCCAATCCTCACAGTCCGCACGCGTGCGCCATCACAGCTGTGTCGATCTTGCTCGTACCGCTCCAAGACGTCGCGTCGTTGGTGTTGTAGAGTGTTATCCCCTCGTGGTTTCTGCGTTTTACCACAGATGCTGCCTTCTTCTCCATATCACTCGCGATCTTCATCACTCCTTCGTGCACTTGCAATGGAAACCGAGGTTCGAGCCAAGCAAACAAGTAGGCAAACACATCGTCTTTCTCTGGGTCGTCCAGCAATGCGTGGTACATGCCGTCAAACACTTTGAACATTTTGTCGTGACTCGCAAGGCGTTCGTAAAACTGCATCGCAAGCGCTACGCTCGTGACTTTGTCGGCCGAGCCCATGAGCATGAGCATCGGCACGTGACTCAGTGCGCTCGCTGGATCGACGACGCGAGCTTCACGCTGCAATGCGACGCACGCATGGAGCGACTGCTCTGCCATCCGGAGCGTCATGTTCTCTGGCGTCGTGCGCGGGTCGTTCGTATAGTCAGCGAGGAACGCCGGGTCGCGACACAGCAGTTCGAGCTTCACAGCCGGGACGGCGCGGAGCGTCGGGACGAGCGCCGACAGTGGCCGCGCGACCAGCGCCTGTAGACGCAGCAGCGGTCGCCACTCGATCGAGATCGCTGGCGAGATCAGGACCGCAGCATCAAGTGTGTGCTTCTCCGAAAGGAGTGTGTGCAGCGCCACGAGCGTCCCGAACGACGCACCCATGAGGATGAGCGGCGGCGTATGGGGCGATGGAGTTGGCGTCGTCGCGTTTGTCCTGCCTTGGCGTTTGAAAGTGAGACCGTCGTCGCTTGCCAGTAGCGATGGCAACACACTACGCTTCGCAAACGCCAGGAACGCGTTCGTGTCGTCGACAAAGTAGCGAAATTTCTCTGCGTGTGCTGGCGTCTGGTGGCGACTCAAGTCACTCTCGCCGTGGCTCACGAGGTCGTACGCAATCGCGCCAAAGCCATGCGCGCACAGCTGCTCGTAGATGTGGAAACTCCGGCGGCAATGCTCGCCCAGGCCGTGGATGTACAGCACGATCCCACGCAGCGATGCCGTGTGCGGCGGGAACAACGCGAGGTACGACAGCGACTGATTGCGGCTGTTCGTGAATGTGCCGTCGACGTGGCGCAGGTGCTCCGGCATGTCAAACGAGCGCCACGAGCTCGGGACAGTGTCGCGGATCGAGTCGACCATGCTGGCCGTGCACGAGAATGAGTGTGCTTCAGGCGAGCGCGCGTCGAACGAGTGTGACGTCATGTGTGCTTGTTCGAGTTGCAGGCGTCAATCAAGTCTGTGTTCTGGCGCTCCACTCTTCGAAAATCACGTTCCCGTTCGTGTTCCCGCTTGGATCTGACAAATTAAGCGTGCGCCTAATCATTAAACAGTCTCAGTTGTCTTTTGACGATCCATTTACACGAGCAAGGCTAATGAAGCGAAGACGGTGCATGTACCTGTACCAATTGCATGTGCTGATGCGGGCAGATGTAAGTAGTGTTGGCGTCACTACCGGACACGCTGTTGGCGGCGTTGGCCGCTATACTGAACAACTTCAACACTCGATGCGTTACAACACAACGGTCCGAGTTCTCGGTGGTGCTCTAAAGGAGATATAGTGTATGGTCTGCGCATTGATGCAGCGACGGTCCGCTCGAGCTTCCTCGAGTACACATCGCTGTAGGTAGCAAGAAAATGGATAGACTGGACAATAGGATGCAAGTACGACGAGAGACGTCTCGAATATGAGCACAGAATGGGTGTCGACAAGCGCAATGCATTCAACAGTGTAGCTCAACTGCCAGAGTCCTCTCTCTCTCTCATTCTCTCTCTGTTTTTTTTGCACACGATGCAGCGCTATGCGACTCGCTCGTTCGA